>JAASAO010001160.1:0-24808 GCA_017311375.1 Mytilus coruscus | reverse complement strand
TAATTTTGTCATGTATGATACACAGAACAATTCGTTTACACTGACAAAGTCATGTGACAAAAAATCAAACTTGCATTGGTTGTAGAAACAGAAATGAAAATGGAACAACACAATCATGTTCATTATGTTTCAAATACAGTTCCGGTATAAAAGATGTAAAACAATGCTGTTTAAAACGGGAGCAGAAAGTTTTCGCTTAGAAGACCAATTGATGAGTTTTAAAGATTTTTCATTCATAATACAAAGGCTAGAGACATCACACGATTATCTGAAAATCAAATCCTGCAGTTTGATGATCAGTTGTTTCTAGAAAAACAATAAACCAGTACATTTCTCGAAGGCAGCTATTTAATTGTCTACAATGAGTTCATTAGCAAAAGGCCTCACCATACATTAGTATATTGTTGTTTGGTGTAAGAATAGCGATGCATTTGCAATTGTATTCAATTGAAAGGTTTTTTTCTTCAAAGCACATAAACTTATCGCATTTATACCGTTCATTTATTTGAATCAAAATAAACAAATAAAAGCAATTATATTCTTTCCACTACAAAAGACCTTATGGTAACCTTATTAAAATTGGTAATGTATAAATGTTTGATGTTTGTCTTTCAAACTATTGACTGCATTTTTATGAAGCATTCTTAATTAGGTACATTGAGGATTACTTTGCAGCTGAAATCTCGCAGTTATTGCCAAAAAATTTACGTCGCATAGATATTTTACATGTTTGTTAAATGAAAACTGGAAACTACGGTCACAATTGATAATTAGATTATCATTAGATATGATTTGATTTTTGGTGTTTTAACGCCACTTTTAAGCACCGCTTTTGGGCTTTTTCGTGGCGTCCAGTTTTTATTGGTGGAGGAAGCCGGAGTGCCCGGAGAAAACCACCGACCTTCGATAGGAAAATTGACAATTCTAGTCAATTAAGATTGGAATCGAGTGCACCCGCACGAGCGGGGTTCGAACTCACAACCTCAGTGTTGACTGGCTAGTGATTACAGTAGTAACTACTTATTTTTTTTATCATTAAAATTATTTATTTACTATTTACATAAAAACACCAAGAGACAAACAAACCTCTTTGGTGCCATCTTTGGTATGTACAGAGTTGTTAGTATTAACCTTTTGTTAGTAATGAATTCCATCTAGATATATTTTTAAAAGACAAGTGTTTATAAAACAATGATAATTAATTCAATGTATACCCAAAGAGAGATAACTCTAATGTTTTCTCAAAAGTCAAACACACCTTTTGACATTCATTTTACGGACACCTTTTCTTTTTGTTGTTTTTCCCAAATTGTAATGTTCTTTTAACGGTCAAAACAAACTATTCAGAAACTGCTAGTTAATAATTGTAATCAGTTTGATATAGATTTCATGTGTTTAAAAAATAAAATTATTTTGTCGTTTTCAATACGCAGTAAGGAATTATTGCGTAAAAAATATTTATCGAAGATCTGTTGTTGATTGTTTTATTTTGTGATAAGTGTATGCATATTCTATGTATTTTCTAATTGTAAATTTGAATAGTCTCACTGTGTCTATTTCTTTGTCATGAAACACTTTAAGATTGCGTGTTTTGAAGATGCATAATCTAGCTATACTCAGAAAAAAGTTCAAAAAATATGTGTTCACAATCTTTGAACTACCAAGGTACCCAAATATCATCAGTTCCTCATAATTTATCAAATTCACAACATAAGGGGGATAATCAATAAAAATGTTGTGTAACATATCTTTCAGAAAGTTATGTATCGGGGTCAACTTCGGACATAAGGCAAACAGGTGTAACAAGTTTTCTGTATATAGGCCACACGCTTTGCATGTGTTGCTGTCCACTTGACCAAATTTAAACAACTTTTCTAAGGTAAAAATAGCCCTGTGAACCATCCTATAGTTCAGACAATGACAGTCAGGAGGTAGACCATTCTGATTGGTTACTGAATATAATTTAGTAAAATTGATCGACGGATATTTCTCCGCCCAATGCTTTTCAGCTGTGGGCGTTTCAAACATTTCTGACAGTAAGAGTTTGTAAAATAATTTTGTAACTGCCCTAAAAAGGAACTTCTCTGTCGTTTTCTAGACAAATACGTAATTTCGGAATACTCGGTATTTAACGGGTTTATGGATTTCAGTAAAATTTTCCACGTTTCAGGAATACATCTTAAAATCTTGTCGTGCAGCTTTTATTTCGTGTGGTTTTCGTCAGGAAAATTTTGTTGAATTATTTCTACTATCGAACCGGAAGTAAAAACCCGGAATAACTTCATAACAGATGTCTTTTATCTGGATCAAACCTGAGTGAATGAATTTTTCAAAAGAAGCATTTTACCGTTTAGCTTTATATTTGGATTACAAAAATAGGATTATCGTACACATGTTGAATTTCAATTTCAAATTTTAGCTTGGATTTTATTCTATAATAGGCATTAAACATTTCTTGATAATAAAGTGGTAAGTGTTTCAAATGCTTGAATTAAATACGTGAACACAATATTTTGTGTTAAATCCATATTTTCAATTTTAGTGATGAAATAATCAAGCGCACTTTTCCAAACTGAGTGACAATTCGGGTCAAGATATTTTCTAAGGAATTTTAATCTAAAAGCTTGCATTTTTAGAAAAATATCTGGAATATTTAAACCTCCTACTAATTTTTCGCCAATTATTGTTTGAACTTTACCAAATGGGACTTATGTTGCCAAAGAAATTTTAAAACTATTAATCGAATTTCGTTTTTTATGTTTTCTGGTAGCGGACATACTGTTAAAGTATAATAAAATCTAGACATTATAAGTGAAGTAAGAACAACTGCTCTACCAGGTAGTGTTAGATCTCTTTATTCCAAAAAATTAAATTGTTTTTATTTTTTAATTTTATCTTTCCAATTCAATAATTCACATAACTGTTTATCTTTACCAACATAAATTCCTAGAACTTTAGTTACAGTTTCGCAACGCTGAATTTGCAATGTATTTAGTTCTTGATCATTTATGCTACCAGAACCTAAGCATAAAATTTCAGATTTTTGTTTATTAATTTTAGCACCTGACGCTTCACTATGTAGATTCAAAATTTTAAATGTTTCTTTTATAGAATTTTTGTCGGCAGTAAAAATATTAGTATCATCTGCATGTTGAAAAATTTTTGCCTCTTTATTTGAATTTGGAATAACAACACCTTTAATATTTTTATTCTTTATTATGGCCTGCCCTAATGGTTCCGCAACTAGAACGTAAAGGAGAGCAGATACGGGACATCCTTGTTTTATTGAATTATTTAGTTTAACATATTTTGTTAAAAAGCCATTACATTTTACGCTACTGTTTACATTTTTATAAAATATTTTTATCCACTGAATGAATTTTGGACCAAAGCCAAATTTTTCTAAAACTAAGTATAAATAATCATGATCAACTTTGTCAAAAGCCTTTTCCTGGTCAACTTTTATAAGAAAAGCTTCTAAATCATCGTTTTCAATGATTTCAATTAAATCTCTAATGCTTGCAGTTGTATCTGCAATATCTCGTCCAGGGATACAACACGTTTGATAAATAGAAATCAATTTCGGCAAAACAAATTTTAGTCTGTTAGACATTATTCTAGCCATTATTTTATAATCCACACATAACAATGAAATGGGTCTAAAGTTTTTTAACATATTTTTGTCCCCTTTATTTTTATAGACCAAAGTAATTATGCCATGTCTCATAGATCTTGTCATAAGTTTTTCTTCTTCAATGGCTTTAAATATTTTCAAAAATATTTCTCCGAACGAATGGAAGAAATGGCAAAAGAATTCTACAGTTAGTCCATCGGGACCCGGGGATTTATTTTTAGACATACTAAATAAAGCGGCTTTTATGTCATCTAAACTAAATTCCGCTTCTAAATTTTCCATATCATCTTCAGAAACTTTTCCGAAATAAAATTTAAAATTTCATTTGCTTTATCTTTGTTTATTGATGTACAAGAATATAAATCTTTATAAAATTTATGAACTTCATCAAGAATTGCCTCCGTAGATGTGACTATATTATTATCACTATTTTTTAATTCTTTTATAACATTACAGTTTTGTTTATATTTTTCAAGTTGTAAAAAATATTTAGAATTTTTGTCACCATCTATTGCCCAATGGGCTTTAGAACGCAAAATTGCGCCTTTACAAATGTTTTCTTCATGACATTTTAATTTCAATTTAACTTCCTCAAATTTATTTAAGTCAACAATTTCATTATTAGCTACGGCTAATGAAATTTTTTCGAATTCTCTTTGAATTTTAAAATATTTCGATTTTTCGGCACGGGATTTATCTTGCGCAATAACTTTTGCTAATTGTTTTATTTTATATTTTAAATTATCATACCAAACCAAAGGTTCTTCGTCATAAAGAGGACATTGTTTTTCGGTTTCAATTAATCTATTAATTTTATTTACAAACTCTTCGTCATCTAGCAATTTGTTATTAAATATCCATAAACCCGGGCCTCTTTCAATTTCACTAAAATCTATATTCAGATTTACAAAAGAATGATCGCTGAACGCATTATGTTTATAATAAACGTTCTTCACAAATACAGAAAAAGACTTTGGAATAAATATAAAATCCAATCTACTCTGAATTAAATTATTTTGTACAACTCGACGCCAAGAGAATATTCGTGACGTTGGATTTCTTGCTCGCCATATATCATAAATATTAAAATTTTCGCACAACTGATTTATTGTTTTGTATGATTTGTCTTCTGTGTGTTGTGTTTTCCGCACCTGTCAAGTTTTGACATAGATGTGTTCATATCACCCAACAAAATAATATTTTCTGTATTTATCAATTTTCCGCTCAAATTTTCGAAAAAGGTAGTTCTCTCAAGAACAGAATTAGGTGCGTAACAATTAACAATATTTATTAATTTATCATCTTGTTGTAATTGAATATGTACACATCTACCGTCAAAACTTTGTACATAATTTACTTCATGTTCAACCTTTTTACTTATCAAAAAAGCAACACCTTGTCTATGTGTTTCAGCACACGAGTAAAATATTTTACCATTCCAAAACTTAGAAAACTAGTAACTAAATCATCTGACCAAAAGTTTCTTGGATTGCTACAACATCATAATAATTTTCCGAACAAAAGAACAAAACTTTTGGAATTTTGACTGATCCTCAAACCATTAGCATTAATAGATACAATATTAACCATCGGTACAAAAGTAAGAAAGAAAGTAAGTTTGTACCTATGAACTTGAATTTGATTCTTTATTCCTGGGTTCCCTCCTAAATTTTTTAAGCTCATCTGAAGTAAATTTTGGAGATGTAACCAAACGTTTCCTCCTAACTTTACTCATATTCGCAGCCAATTCCTCGTCGGTCATTTCAATATCAGCTTCCTTAGATCCATCAACTTCTGTATTTTTACCAACAGTATCAGTCAAATTAGGCCCACGAGGAATTGGCTGTGGTTTTAATTTTGATGGGCTAGACCCCCCTTTTTTATGCATTTTATTATCAACATTTACTGTCTCTTGTTTGTTTAAATGTTCATCTTCAGTCATCAAATCTAGTTCATCATTATCAACACCAGACATTTGTTTTTCATCGGAAACTATAACATCATTGTCTTTTTTAGCGTTTTCATCAAATTGTTCATCTTTGGCATCGTCGTCAGCATCTTTCCTCTATGGTATCATCATCACCGTCACTTTTCGCCGTGTTATCATCGTCATCATCACTCTGCTCCATGTTATCATCATCACCATTGGCCCCATCCATGTGCTCGTCTTCAGCTTCATTCTCGTTCATACCATCATTTTCTTGATGTTCAGTGTTTGTTTCATGTTCAGGAATGTCAGAATTTGTTTCATTTTCTGAGTTGTTAGCATTTATATCGTTTTCTGTGTCATCATTAGTTGTTTCATTTTCATTTCTACCCCTGTTCCAAACCGGCTCACACCGACAGTATGATAACACTTTATGACATGTTTCACACGGCGGAGTTTGACAAGCTCTTGCTAGATGTCCAAAGCGTTTACACTTGTAGCAAATGTTATCAGGACAGTTTGCATAAACATGACTTGTCTCAAAACACTGGGTACATACTCTCTTCTGTTCGTCATGGACTACTCTTATATATTCGAATGAACTCACGCCAGTTGAAAGTTTCAAAGTATATGGTAGACTTTGTCGTTCAGGGGAAAATCTGACTACTACATACCGTGTACCATTAGCGACGTCCGTACCAGGGTGCATTTTCCGCTTAATGGGCGACTTGAGTGTTACACCAAACTCCTGTAGTTTCTCCCGTATTTCAGAGTCGGGCACATAATGTGACACGTTGAAAAACTGACAACTTTGTCACGAGAAAAATAGCTCTAGGTTTAAAATTTGAGTCATTCACCTTAAAGCCTGTATCAACTATCAAATCCAAAGCATCTTTATCAGTCAACGTAAGCTCATAACTATTACCGCTTTTTGGAACACATGCAAGAACTGTTACCTTACCAACTTCTTTTTCAACAGTAGTGATGACATCGGCAGCTTTTGCAGTCCGGTTGTCACCTACATCCACTAACACAGTTTTTCTTTAATGGAACGACCATCCCCTTCCACCAGACATGGTGAAGGAGATGAGAAAGTCTTAATAAGTGTCAAAATGCACTAAATATGGCCACAAATAGTTCTACTAAAACAATATATGGAATAATAATGACTAACCATCAACGGATGGCTAGTCATACAACACAAACTTAACAGATTTTTCTCTGGTTTAGAAGGCACTTCTTCGTTATCCAAATCCAAAACCGGAAGTCAGTAGTAACTACTTAGACCACTCGGCCACAGAGGCCCGATTATCATTAGATTAAATCCACTCCTTTTGAACTTTGGTGGATAGTTGTCTCATTGGCAATCATACCACATCTTATATTTATATAAGGTATTATTTGTTTTATATTTGTTGTTTTTAATTTTTTTTTCTGTCTTCATTTATATTTTGTCGCTTACTATATTATATATGTTGTTGATGCTATATAGCATTTTTTTATATGCTGATTGCAATAAACTTATTACAACATGTATAGGATTCTTTCAGACACAACTAATAAGTTAAATTTTCTTGGCTAATACACCCATCAACCATGACAACCTTATAACAAGGAGTAGGATAGTTCAATTGAAACAACCAAAAAGTTTGTTTTCACTTATAATTTTTGCATGTTGTAGCAATATGATACAAATTTAAGAACTGAATGCCAGTTATTTTAGCTGTATAGGGCTGTTAAGCTATGCACGAGCACATAATTTTAGTATAAAGCGCTTTTTTAGGCCAACGTCTTTACACCTAAATACAACTACAAAAAAAAAAAAAAAAAAAAAAAAAACCATTAAAATCATGAATATGCTTTTTTAAAATTTAACAATCGTAAAGAATTGTCTTTATCCTGCACTGCTCATGACATTGCAGTATATAATCTTAGTCAATGTAAGAGTTTCAAAATAACTTTAACAATACAAGTTTTACTGCATCAGATACTCATTTTCACATTACGTGTCACTTCAATGATGATATAGACCAAAATATTTGAAAATCCAAAATAAAAAAATTAGAATGGACCGAAAGTATAGCTGAATCCGGGCATGGAATCAGAGACACGATTTCCATTTCCTTCGAAGCATTTTTATTCAGAGTCAGCAGCAAGTATACTGTAAAATCAGAAAATAAATATTGCCTGCATTTCGATTGCTCTTTTTGATAAAGGACAAAAATGCGACATTAATTATTGCTATTTTAGGAAAATCTGCATAAGATAATTATCAGAATTCGGGTTCTTATATTTGCGATACTCTTTCAGTCGCAACATTCGCAATGTTAAAAACCTCACTATAAATTATGATTTTTCAGTATCAGGAATGCTAATTGAACAATAAATCAAAAAAAGTTTTCTGATTTAAATAGGAGAAGACATCATGTGGGAATTCCAAAATCATAAGTGCAGACAAACAGACAACAATATGGCACAACGAAAAAAAAAAAAAAAAACAAGTGATCGAAGCTCACTGATGATAACCCGGCCCAAATATTTCGGTAAACAGGAAGTTGTTGAGTGATGAATCTGAAAACGCATCACACGGTATAGCTGACTCGTATAAACCCTGAAACCAAATTTCAGAAATCCTTGTAATGTAGTTCCTGAGATAAATGTGACGAAAATTTTCAACCACTTGGATGTCATGTGTAAAATGATGTAAGTGTTCGTTAAACGGGAAGTTGTTGAGTGATGAATCTGAAAACGCATCACACGGTATAGATGACTCTTATAAACCCTGAAACCAAATTTCAGAAATTCTTGTAATGTAGTTCCTGAGAAAAATGCGACAAAAAATATTCATGGGACGGACGGACGGACTGACGGACGGACTGACGGATGGACGGATGGATGGACGGACGGACAGACAGAGGTAAAACAGTATACACCCACGTTTTTAAGTGAGGGTATAAAAAAAGACGAATCGTCAAATGACAGAATAGAACACACAACACAGAAAACTAAAGATTGAGCAACAGAAATCACATCAAACACCGTGAGTAAACGTATATGCTCCAGAAAATAAGCAATTTCTGTTAAACTTGCGATAATTAATGTGTTTCTCCTGTTAAAATACATTGCAATGTAATTTATATTTATTAGGCATCATACAATAGTTGATTTGTGTCTTTTTCTGACCTTAAGACATCACCAAACTCATAAATCATCCGTACATGAGGATGTCAAGCTCAATCATCTCATTGCATATATCTTTATTGTTGATTAAACGATAGTATATGTCACTTGTCAAGGAATTTTCAAGGTTTTTATTTTCTCTATTAGAAATATGTATAAAGAATTGTTCTATCATGTTCCACACACATTGTGTTAAGTTTTAAAAAAATAATAGTATTGACCAAGTGGTCATGAAAAGACACCATATATACCAGACCGATTCCTGGGGTAGACATATCGGTTTTGAATGATTTTAAGTTTTTTTTTTTATTATAAAGATATATCACACGTGTGTTTCGACTAAACTGTTCGGTGTTGCTCGATACCTAATAGCTGAACATGAAGTTGGTGATCTCTGAAAGCCAAATAATTCCAAAGAGTTCGTGTCAAATCTTTTCAAAGGTTATCATTTCCATAAGGGAGAAATATATCGGTTTTGAATGACTTTAAAATTTTCTGAGTAGTGTAATTACAGAAACTTGCCACATTACTATTTCATTTCAGTTTACTAATGGGCAAGTGAAACTATGGGAACGAAATGTCCACCACGGTGGGTATTGAAATTTCAACCCTTTATGCAAAATAAAGACTTATGTGGTCTGCTCCCTGGGGAAGACAGTGGCGGATCAAGGGGGCGAAGAGTGCGTACTCTTGCTCTTTATCGCTTAAAAAAAATAAAATCTCACGTTTCTCATGATTTATATGTTTTTTAGCATAAAATCGCCCAAAATATGTTTGCCTCGCTTAGCTTGGCGGTTTAATACAGTTTTATAAAATTGCACCCTTCCTTTCGAAAATCATGGTTCCGTCCTTGTTAGAAACCGTTAAAGTCGAAATCAGTAATAGTTCGATATGGACGAATGATGAATATTTAGGATGAAGTATCGAAGAATAAATAACACCACTTTTCTGTAAAGTCTATACGTAAACCTATATTTGTCCATCTAAGTCTTTTAAATAATCTATTTTTTGTTCTGGTATTTTCTGAACTTTAAATAGCATATTAAGTAAACACACATAAATAGATTCATTCATACCTGCCGCACCTTGTAAACGTGTACTACACTACCACTGCTTACCTTTGAGAAAGAAGATGAAAGGTAAGTACATTAAGCATGTATTCTATAATCGTATATTTATTTATTTAAATGCTACTATAACGTTTTCCTACTAATGAGTATTTTCAGTCATCAGGCATAATACCGGGGATAAATAATGCGTATAAGTGGTGTGAGGCACAACATATCATAGATACCAGGCTTAAAATTTTGAACGCCATACTCGCATTTGGTCAACAAAAGACTCTTCAGTGACGCTCGAATCTAAAAAATGTTAAACTGCCAAATCCAGTACGAAGTTGAAGAGCATTGAGGACCCCAAAAAAGGTTTTGCCAAATACAGCTTAGGTTATATATTCGTTAGAAAATACGACAATGAAAAACGTTTCATTAATGCTATCTACGACCATATTGACTCGTTTTAGGATTAGTATACGTAATTTGGCGGTATCTCCATCGGATTTTGACAAACAGAGTTTTTATACGACCGCAAAAATTTTTGCGGTCGTATATTGGTATCACGTCGTCGTCGTCGGCGTCAGCGTCGTCCGAAGACATTTGGTTTCCGGACAATAACTTTAGTTTAAGTGTATGGATCTCTATGAAATTTTACCAAACGCTAAGGTTCAATACCACAAAAGGAAGGTTGGGTTTGTTTTTGGGGGTGATGGTCCCAACCGTTTAGGAATTAGGGGCCAAAAAGGAGCCAAAACAAGCATTTTTCTAGTTTCAGGACAATAACTTGTGAATGAGTATTTTGATTGCTCTGAAATTGTACCACAAGGTTCAATACCACAAGTAGAAGGTTGGGATTAATTTTGGGTGTAATTGCCCAAACCGTTCAGGAAATAGGGGCCAAAAAGGGTTTAAAACAAGTATTTTTCTAGTTTTCAGACAATAACTTGTGTTTAAGTGTATGGATGTCTCTTAATTTGTACCACATTTTACAAAAAGAAAATTTCTTCAAAATTAATTTTTTTGGAAAGGAGGAGGGATTTTTTTTGGGGCGGGCAATTTTTTCCTCAAAGAAAATTCTCTTCAAATATTTTTTTGGATGAGGGGGTATTTTGTTGGGGTCAATTTTTTCCCTCAAGATTTAAGAAATGGTCAATTTTCCAAAGAAAAAATTGCGGGTCACAATTTATTTTGCTAATTCTTTGTATATAGTCTGAAAACAGATCTACTAAGTACTTCGCAACAGCACAGTGTATTGCACAACAGCAAGAAATCTTCAATCGAATATAAATTCAAATCATACAACCAATTTCAAGTTCTTTGACTACATTTATTCTGTGTCAGAAACCTATAATGTGTCAAATATTTAATTACAATCCAAATTCAGACCTGTATCAAGCTTGAATATTGTATCCAATTTTGCCCCAACTGTTCAGGGTTGTACCTCTGCGGTCGTATCCAGCTGCGCTCGGCGAAGCAGATTATGCACATTTTCCTTAAATTTTGAAACTGATATCACTTGAAAAACTAACAGTATTATATATTTACTCACATGAAACAAACCGGGATGCGATATTCAGTACGTAGGTGAAAATGGGCGATATTTATCTAAACGCACGCAAGAACACCTTTATCGTTTTAAAAGACCCCATAAATTCAAAAGTATCATTTATCAACACCTTAAGAAGCACAATCATCCTTTTAAATATTTAACAGTTCAACCTTTAGAAGTAGTTAATAAGCAGCCTGGGGAATCTCATTCAAAATTTGTAAGAGTAGAAAAATAATTGAATTAAATTGGATTAAAAAATTACAGACAGTCTATCCTCTCGGTCTTAATGACAATATCATGGGAATTGATAATATATATAGAACAGATTCTGTTAACATTTTGGATATAGTTTCTAAAACAGTTCGCAAAAACCGTTCTCATGGGCATAGAATAAATCGCAATCAAAGAAAATTTCGTAATAACAATACAAATATTTCGGACCTAATTTCTATTTCAAAAAACAACGGTAGACATTATCTATTAATCAAGCTCTGTTCGTTACCTGTTAATAAATTACATCAAATTTTGGAGGAATGCAACACAATTCCATATTGCAGTCCTAAGTATGAAATCGTCCAAATTATAATTGCATATTGTTATTCTGAATTGTTTCCAAAAATTGATCGCCCTGAAGATTATAAAAAATTAAATATGTCAAAAAAAAGGTTTTGATTTTGTAAATATTGCCGGTATTGTTAATGATCATTCTGTTAAAGAACAAATTCCTGGCTACTTTGATAATACTGAACTCCCTCTTATTTGTTATGTTTACTAAAGATCTACCCAGAAATATGTGTTTAATATTACAGCGAAGTGTGTAAAGAAGTTAATATCAGTGACAATACACCTACGTCATGAAATTGCAGTAGTTCCGAATACATTTATGGCCCTAGTTCCCATGTTATAACAGGAGACCTTAACATCGTTCGTGACCGAGAGTTGAAATCATTCCTCAGTAAAGGACCTAAATATCGTCCCCAGTCAATTATTAATTGGAATGAGTGTCGTAACATCATCCACGACTCACTCCGTACTTACTGCTCTAAATGGATAAAACGAGAAAAAGCTGACAAGAAATCATTAGATTCTTTTTTTAATTCGATAATGAACATAGTTGATATACGTATTCAATATTTTAAAGAACATTTAACTCCTAACAACAACCATAATAGCCCAATTTCTCGTATCAAACATAAGCTAAAAGAACTCGCCAAGGAATTTGTTTTTGTCCCGGCTGATAAGGCTGCTAACAATATCATTATTGTTTGACGTAAATTTTACATTGAGGTTCTGAAAAAGGAAATCACGAATTCACCAACATTCCAACTGACTCCATTTTCGGAAAATGACATCTGTAACAAACATAAACTTTTAGCTACCTCTTTACAAGCAGAACCAAATACAATGAAAGTTCCAACTATGTACTGGCTTCCGAAGCTGCACAAAACTCCTTACAAATATAGATTTATTTCGTCTTCAAGCCATTGTTCCACTACTAAACTATCTATTCTACTTACTAGTACACTTGGTACAATCAAAACCTGGTAATAAATTGTTCAAATAAGGCCTTTGAAAGTAGTGGAATTAATTAAGTTTGGAGTGTCAAAAATTCGTTGGAAGTACTTGATAAATTGTATGCTTATATTGGTGATTTTGAATCTGTTCAAAGTTTTGATTTTTCTACCCAATATACCACTTTGCCTCATAATCTTATTAAGAAAAAATTCACACACCTGATTAAATGGGCATTTAAAAGTCGGAATGCGAATATATATGTTCGAACTCTTTAGGCCATTTTTAGTAACAACAAACAAAAGAACTATGTCAATTCGACTTGCTTTGATACTATAACTGTCCTTGAATTTTTACTAGATAACATTTTTGTTCGCTATGGAGATTCCGTATATCGTCAGGTTATCGGAATTCCCATGGGAACTAACTGTGCACCACTTATTGCGGACATGTTTCTGTATTGTTATGAGTTACAATTCATGACTAAAATCAGCAAAGACCCATCGAAAGAACATCTGATTCAAAATTTAATAACACTTTTAGATATTTAGATGATATATTGGCTCTCAATAATGACGACTTCAGTATGTACACTAAAGAGATTTATCCTGCCGAACTGACTTTAAATAAAGCTAATACTAACAATGAACACTGCCCTTTCCTGGATCTTGATATCTATATCTTTAACGGGAAGCTTAATACCAATATTTATGATAAAAGAGATGATTTTTCATTTCCTATTGTTAATTATCCGTTTTAGATGGTGACGTTCTCTTGTCACCATTTTATGGTGTTTATATATCTCAACTTGTTCGATTCGCTCGTGTATGTAACAACGTATTTGATTTCAACGAAAACAATCTCTATTACTGAAAAATTATTACACCAGGGTTTTCGATATCACAAACTAGTCAAAACATTTACTAAATTTTATCATCGGTACAAGGACATCATTCGTAAATATAAATCAACATGCAGACATCTTATACGTTCAGGTATTTCACATCCAATATTTTATGGTAATATTCTTTAAAAAGCACAAAAAATCGGCATTAACCTCAAAAGCTAACCAAACCTTTAAACAGACTTATTCGGAAGGGATATAGTTACGATACTGTTATCAGGTCGTTAAGGATTGCATATTTTGGTATTAATATTGATTCACTCATAGGGTCTTTGCATCGGTAATAAACACATTTATTCTAAAACCAGTTGTTGGCGTGATACGGGTTATGTTCTCCTCATATATTTTATGATGGTATAATACTAAATCCCTAACGGGAGGGATTGTACCTGATTTTCATATGATGAAGACATAATCTTTCAATCAGTTTAATTGAGGTCTGGAGCTGGCATGTCAGTAACTGCTAGTAGTCCTTTGTTAATTTATGTATCATTGTCATTTTGCTTAGTTTCTTTTGTTACCTATTCTGACATCGGACTCGGACTTCTTTTAAACTGAGTTTTACTGTGAGTATTGCTATGTGTTTCTTTATTCTACATTGGCTAGAGGTATAGGGGGAGGGTTGAGATCTCACAAAGCATGTTTAACCCCGCCGCATTTTTGCGCCTGTCCCAAGTCAGGAGCCTCTGGCCTTTGTTAGTCTAGTATGTTTTTTTAATTTTAGTTCCTTTGTATGTTATGGAGTTTAGTGTGACGTCCATTTTCACTGAACCAGTACACAATTTTATCTAGGGGCCAGCTGAGGACCACCTCCGGATGCGGGATTTTCTCGCTGCGTTGAAGACCCATTGATGGCCTTTGGTTGTTATCTGCTCTTTGGTCGGGTTGTTGTCTCTTTGACATATTCCACATTTCCATTCTCAATTTTATTTAAAACTAGTTGAACTACATTTGATAATCGTAAACAATGATATTGGTAGAAATTTTACTTGCAGAGATACAATAAATTAAGAATTTGTGAGATAGATCTGTAAGATGTTATTATATAAAAAGTACGTAAAAGGCGGAGAAAGTACACATATTTTTAGTTTAAATTACAATTTAAAAAAATTCCGTCCACATAATTGTGTATAAAAATGATATTGTTGTTATAATTGAAATATTTCTGCTCTAAATGATATGATAGGGTCAACACAGATGTCCATCATCAACCCTAATTTATCACCTAATATAAATTCCTTAACCCTAAAAGTTCACTGAATATAAACGTTTGAAATGAGGAATAATATTTCAGGATATAGAATAAAAGAATATATGAATCTATGATTTAATTGGATAACCAACTATATCTCAAAACAAGCATGGTTTATCCCCTTGCATCGGATTCTATCAATAAGATTTCGAAGGACAAATAGTGCGTCCTAATTTTTAGATTGTGCTTCCGACAATTCGTAGAGATCTGTACATAAGCCAAACACATATTTAGAGCATAGACAATGAGCGTATCTTATGCACTAATTTATGAAAAAGTGGTAAAAAAACCCCGAAAATATTTGATTTGTTTCTACTGATACCTCTCAATAGTTATTGCAAGTGTCTGTTTCAAATGCAGATATGAGGGTCTAGATAGAATTTAAAGAATAGACAATAATGGGTAAAATGTACAGAATAAAGGGCAAAACATATAAAGAATAGAGAAAAAACAAAAGCGAAAAAAAAAAAAAAAATAGAATAGAGAATAATCGGGTACTAAAATATTGAATCTGAATCTACGAGCAATGGGGAATGGTTGGAATTTGAAATATTTTTGTGGAGGATTTTTAGCCTTGTTCATTTGTTGTACACTACTTTTATCTTCTCGGTTGATTCTTCAGTTGATAATAGACAATTCATGCAACAACACAATTTATACCGCAGAGTTTACAATGAACAGTAACACTTCAAATTTGAATAAATTGTCATGGAAACCTTCCATGTCCTATTATTTTGTCATGTAAGATACACAGAACAATTCATTTACACTGACAAAGTCATGTGACAAAAAAAATCAAACTTGCATTGGTTGTAGAAACAGAAATGAAAAATTGACCAACACAATTATGTTCATTATGTTCCAAATACAGTTCCGGTATACAAAGATGTTAAGCAATGGCATAATAAGCAGCTGTTTAAAATGGGAGCAGAAAGTTTTCGCTTAGAAGACCAATTGAGGAGTTTTAAAGATTTTTCATTCATAATACAAAGGCAAGAGATATCACACGATTATCTGAAAATCAAATCTTGCAGTTTGAATATCAGTTGTTTCTAGAAAAAACAATAAAACAGTACATTTCTGGAAGGCAGCTATTTAATGCTATTATGGATGAACGATTTCATCAGCAATAGGCCTTGCCCTAAATTAGCATAGTGTTGTCTGGTGTAAAAATAGCGATGCATTTGCAATTGTATTAATTCGATTAAAAGAATTCTTGTTCAAAGCACATAAACTTATCTCATGTACAGTTCACTTATTTGAATCAACGTAAACAAATAAAATTGGTTAGATTTGTTCCACTGTAAAAACTAATGATAACTTTATTGAAATTGTTAGTCTAAATGTTTTTTTTTTTAGCTTTCAAAAAGTTCATATACAAAATTTGACTGCATTTCTATAAATTTTTCTTAATTAGGCACATTGAGGTTTTTTTAGAGCTGACATCTCGCAGTTATTGATAAAAAATAACATCGCATAGACATTAAAGTAGGATTCTTTCAGACATAAACAATGACATATATCAAAGTAATGTTTTCTGTACTAATAAAACCTAAAATTGACAACATTCTAAAAATGTGTAGTGTATTTTAAATAAAACAATCGTAAGTTTGATAAAACTCGTGAATTCTTGCATGTTTTAGCATTAGCCCATAAATATTAGAACCGAATTCCATTAGTCTAGTTATATAGGACTGTAGAGCGATTTTAGTATGAAGCTCTTATGACTTCTATACTGCATACTAAACGTTTTTACACCCATAATATAACTACAAAAAGAAACATTACATTCTAAAATATATTTTCTAAATTTGTCTGTCGTAAGGGATCGTCTTTTTTTACACTGCCCATGGCGTTGCATTATGTAATCTACCTGAGCACTATAAAATAAGTTAGATTGTTACAAGAACATTAACGATACTAATTTGCATCAGATGCGCAATCATGTCTCTTAAATGATGCTCGAGGTCAAGATATGTGAAAATTCAAGACTTAAAAAGTGGACCTATCAGAGGCACGATTTCCATGTCCTCGGACGCATTTGTATTCAGATTGACGTTCAGCGACAAGTGTGCTGTAAATAATGAAATTATTGCGCACTTTTGTAATTACGATTTTTGACGAATGAACAAACATGTGAGATTAATTATTGCTATTTCAAGAAAATCTGCACACAGATAAATGTCATAACTCGAGTTCTTATGGTTACGATACTCTGTCAGTCGAAATATTCGCATTGATAAAAACCTCACAATAATTTCTCAATTCCAGGTATTATGGAAATGCAGGCAACAATGTATCAAATAAAAAAAGTTTTCTGATTTAACTAGTAGAAGATATCATGTGGGCATTCCAAAATCATAAGTTGAAGACAAACAGACAACACAATAACCCAAATAAAAAAAAAAAAAAGACGATTCGTCAAATAACGGAATAGAAAACATTACACAGAAAACTAAAGATTGAGCAACGAATCACACCAAACACCGGAAGTAAACGCATATGCCCCGGAAAAATAAGCACATTTTGCTCAACTAGCGATAATTGTTGTGTTTCTCCGGTTAAAAGGCATTGGAAGGTAATTTCTGGTAATTAGGCATCATACAATAGTTGATTGGTAAATGTCTCTTTTCAGAATTTTAGACATCACAAAATTCATAAACCATCCGTAAAATTGAAGTCATTCCTTGAAAGTTTTACGGACGCCATCACTGTTGTTTACTGCTTTGGAATATCTGTGTCACATACGACTACGGATTTATTTCACTTGTCGTAACCACAACTCTCTCCGTCCTCTTTTTCTAGTTTGAGACATTACCGTAAGCGACTTTTACTGACGTAGAGAATGAACTACTAACCATTCCACCTAATCTCACCTCCGGTTTGGTTTGGTTCATGTTGATTAGTCTTCGGTTTTCTGTATGATGTTTGGCTTTATTGTTTGTCCTTTCGTCGTTTTATTTTTGGTCATGGTATTCTATGTTTTTATTTTGGTCATGGTGTTCTATGTTTTATTTTTGGCCATGGTGTTCTATGTTTTTATTTTTGGTTATGGTATTCTATGTATTTATTTTTGGCCATGGTATTCTATGGTATTCTATGTTTTTATTTTGGCCATGGTATTCTATGTTTTATTTTTGGTCATGGTATTCTATGTTTTATTTTTGGCCATGGTATTCTATGTTTTATTTTTACCATGGTATTCTATGTTTTTATTTTGGTCATGGTGTTCTATGTTTTATTTTTACCATGGTGTTCTATGTTTTTATATATTTTTGGTCATGGTATTCTATGTTTTTATTTTTGGCCATGGTATTCTATGGTATTCTATGTTTTTTATTTTTGGCCATGGTATTCTATGTTTTTATTTTTGGTCATGGTATTCTATGTTTTTATTTTTGGCCATGGTATTCTATGGTATTCTATGTTCTTATTTTTTGGCCATGGTATTTTATGTTTTATTTTGGTCATGGTATTCTGTGTTTTATTTTTACCATGGTATTCTATGTTTTATTTTTACCATGGTGTTCTATGTTTTTATTTGGTCATGTGTTCTATGTTTTATTTTACCATGGTATTCTATGTTTTATTTTTGGTCATGGTATTCTGTGTTTTATTTTTGGCCATGGTATTCTATGTTTTATTTTTTGGTCATGGTATTCTATGTTTTTATTTTGGCCATGGTATTCTATGGTATTCTATGTTTTATTTTGGCCATGGTATTCTATGTTTTATTTTTGGTCATGGTATTCTGTGTTTTTTATTTTGGCCATGGTATTCTATGTTTTAATTTTTGGTCATGGTATTGTATGTTTTAATTTTACCCATGGTATTCTATGGTATTCTGTGTTTTATTTTTGGCCATGGTATTCTATGTTTTATTTTTGGTCATGGTATTCTATGTTTTTATTTTTGGCCATGGTATTCTATTTTTTTTGGACTTGTGATTTTGGAATGCCTACTATGTAACTTCTCTCTAATTCTTAAACCTGACCTTATATAGGAAAGTTTGAAAATTAAAACATGAGTTTCAAAGACAACTGAAGTTAAATTAAAATAGATAAAACAATAACGAAATACAACATTGAATGCTTAAGCATTATCAAAATAATCTACACATGAAAAATGCATAGTTTCAAGCAGATGGAAGACTTATGTTTTCAACATTTGTCTTTCATGTGTAACACATACGAAAAATATATAAATATCGTATGTAAGCAATTTTCACAGTTTAGAGAAAAACTCCTTAGCCTCTGAAGGATGTCTATAGAGGATGTCAAGCTCAATCATCTCAACCTGTTGCATACTAGTATATCTTTATTATTTATTGAACGATAGTATTTGACCCTTTTGAATTGCCTTTGTCTTGTCAAATACCAAATGAATTTTCAAGGGATGGACTTTCTCTTTAGAAATATGTAGAAAATAATTGTATTATCGTAATAAATCATGGTCCAACAAAATAGTATAGATACATTGTATTTTAAAGTTTAAAACAAAACGCAATTTTGTTCGACATTTGATATTTTTTGCTTATTACACTAGTACTGTAGTTCATGTAATGAAATAGTGACTCAGAGTTTACTAATACCAACGCACTACGTACTGGACAGTTGATATTTTCGAGGTCTGATAGTCCAACAGCAGCGTAAGTAGTTGTGAAACAAAGGAAAATATTTTCGAACCTACAACTTGCTATCCTGAAATATCTTCGAATGTACGTTCGTGACCAAAACTTTGAAAAGTGTAAAAATATAAAATATTTGATAACATAAAAACCAAACAGGCTTTCAGAGAAAATTGCAAACAGTTATACATATAAATATAAAAATAAGAAGAAGTGGTATGATTGCCAATGTCTGCCAAAAGGTCATCTGTTCGTACCTGGGTTTGAAATACTGACTACTTAGCTGGTAATACCATAAAGAACGAAACGTCCACCAGCAGTGGTATTGACCAAGTGGTCATGAAAAGACACAATATATACCAGGCCGATAGTTTAGATATAACAGACGTGTGTTTCGGCTAAACGGTGAGCTTTGAATGGCAAATAATTCCAAAAGTTTGTGTTAAGGTTATCAATTCCTTGGGGTAGACATATCGGTTTTGAATGATTTTAAGATTTTCTTATAATTTAGATACACCAGACGTGTGTTTCGGCTAAACTGTTCGGTGATGCTCGGTACGTAATGATACACTAGACGTGTGTTTCGGCTAAACTGTTCAGTGATGCTCGGTACGTAATGATACACCAGACGTGTGTTTCGGCTAAACTGTTCAGTGATGCTCGGTACTTAATGACACACCAGACACGTGTTTCGACTAAACTGTTCAGTGATGCTCGGTACGTAATGATACACCAGACGTGTGTTTCGGCTAAACTGTTCAGTGATGCTCGGTACGTAATAATTGAATATGAGGTTGGTGAGCTTAGAACGCCAAATAATTCATTTTCTGAATAATGTATTTACGGAAATTTTCCATAATAATATTTCATTTCAGTTTACTAATAGGCAGTTGAAACTGTAAGGGACAAATTTCCATCAGGAAGGTATTGAAATTCCAAGAACTCATGCAAAATGAAGTCTTAGGTGATCTGTACCTTTGGGTATACAGTGGCGGATCCTGGGGCGTAGAGGGCGAACCCTTTGATCGCCAAAAAATCTTAATATATGTTTCTCACGATTTATATTATTTTTAGCATAAATCGTCCAAAACTGTTATGCTCGGCGGTTTAAAGCACTTTTTTTTAATAAAATTATGCCCCTTTCGAAAATCATGAATCTGCCCTTGGTAAAAACCCTTAGAGTCAAAATAAGTAATAGTTCCATATGGACGAATGATGCATATTTGGGATGAAGTATGTGTTTTAACCAAAGAAAAAAAAAGATAGAAGAAAAAATAAAACTTTAATTCTTTTTAAACTAAATCTAAACGTAAACCTATATTTGTCCGTCTAAATAGTGTTTTCTAGTCAGCGATTGTAGGTCTTTTAAATAATCTATTTTTTTTTAGTATATCATGGTCTTTAAATAGTTTATTAGGTCAACATACAAAACAGATTTATTCATACCTGCCGCACCTTTTAAAAGTGTACTACATTTTCACTGCTTATCTTTGCGAAAAAAGATGTAAGGTAAGTACATTAAGCATGTATTTTATAATCGTACATCTATTTATTTAAATGCTATTATAACTTTTTCAAACTGATGAGTATTTTCAGTCGTCAGGCATAATAATGGAGTATAAGTGGTGTAAGACACAACACATTAAAGATACCAGGCTTAAAATTTTGTACGCCATACGCGCATTTTGTCAACAAAAGACTCTTCAGTAAGCTCGAATCTAGAAAAGTTAAAAGTCCAAATCCAGTACGAAGTTGAAGAGCACTGAGGACCCCAAAAAAAGGTTTTGCCAAATACAGCTAGGTTTCATATTCGTTAGAATATACAACAATGAAAAACGTTTCATTAATGCTATCTACGACCATATTGGCTCGTTTTAGGATTAGTATACGTAATTTGGCGGTATCTCGGATTTTGATGAAAAGAGTTTTTGCATTTAAAACTCGTTGAACTGCATTTGAATATCGTAAACAATGATATTGGTAGAAATTTTACTTCCAGAGATACAATGAATTAACAATTTGTGAGATATATCTGTACACTTCCAAGAATTTATACAGCGTTTACATGTATGTAATTAAAATGCACTACAAATACAGTACTGGTAAAAAAAGTCATCAATATGTACATTTCTTACTCATATGTATTCAGTACAATCAATTGTGTTCAAGTAATGTTGAGGAAAAGTAGTTTTCAGTACTGAAAATTTCAGTCATTTTTCAGTACAAAAAATTTCAGTCGTTTTTCAGTACTGAAAATTTTAGTCATTTTTCAGTACTGAAAATTACAGTCATTTTTCAGTACTGAAAATTTCAGTCATTTTTCAGTACTGAAAATTTCAGTTATTTTACTGTACTGAAAATTTCAGGCATTTTAAGTACTGTAAATTTCAGTCATTTTACAGTACTGAAAATTTCAGGCATTTTAAGTACTGTAAATTTCAGTCATTTTCAGTACTGAAAATTCAGTCATTTTATGTACTAAAAGTTGTAGTCATATTCAAGACCTAATAAAAAGTTCTCGGTTATGCAATCACAAATATCATAAGTTGGTTTTGGATAAAATACAAGTATTTTATTTTAAAACTCCATTGCTGTATGTATTCTTTCATTTCAACCCATTAAGGCTTTGGAATTGATTCTTTTGATGAACTATATGGCCACATTCTTTATGTGCCTGTTTCATGCCAGGCCACATTCTTTATGTGCCTGTTTCATGCCAGGACTTTTAATTTTTGATTGTCGTTGTCTGTTGTATGTCATAAATGGTGTTATTCAATGTTTTTGACGTGGATCAGGACGTTTTTTTTTTCTTACGATTAGTTTCACTAGTTATCAAGTAGACTTTTATAGCTTTGCATGCGCTATGATTTTTTTTCATTGTTGATTTGTGTGAAAAACTGAAAAGGAGCTGTCATGAGGCCTAAAAAAAATATCTGTGTTTCCGGTAACATCATTTTGAAAAATAGGGTCGGTAGGTCGGATTTTTTTTTTTTTTTTTTTTTTTTTTTGACATTGTAAACGAAATCCGGAAAATTATCATGGTTTTTCCAAGTCCGGGTCCGTAATTAGTTTCAAATACCGGAAGTGCGGCCATTTGCAATGTTTTTGAAGCACCTGCTGTGCAAATTTCTTTGATTTTAACCTATTTGGAATACCTTTGACATAAATAAAATGTTTTACTGGCTTTCTGCCAGAAGAAGCAAGTTAGATAAATAAATATGTCGATTAACAGAAGACTGTGTCAAAATCAGGGTCGGTTGATACCAATTTTTTTTTTTTTTGAAGATCCAATAAAAAATTAGGGTCGGGGCTAAAAACAGGGTCGATCGGGTTACCGGAAACACAGATTTTTTTTGTAGGCCTGAAGACAGTCAAATTCACATAAGCAACAAATACAAAACCATCAGAGGTCACCATTACAGTTCTTCAATGTTTAGCAGTCCACACCATACAAGAAGCTCTGAATGGCTCAAACAAAAAAAAATACTTAGGAATACTGTCTAGCTGTTCAGCACAATGTCAGAATATCGTTTAGTAAACTAAATGTATATCTACGCAAAGACATATCTATGGCATGACTTTGTCCGATTTGGGACAGATCTAGGTGCATATAAATGTGGCGGGGTTAAACCGATTTTGTCGACGTCTACCGTTGGACATTATGGTTATATATAGTATCCTTGTTCTGTTGTTGATAGTTGACAATCATACCAAATCTCCTTGTTTTATAATGCAATTAAAAATGTAGATTATATACAGTCCGCCAAAAGTTAAGCACCACCTAAATATAAGGCAGCAACCATTTGATTTTCTGGGGGCTATGGATTTTGGAAAAAAGTTTGTTTCCAGTTTTTGGAGAAAAAAATAATTTGTTTTTGACCCTGAGAAAAAAAAATTGTTTGTTTCACCCTCAGCTGCCACTATATGTAATGCTAAAATTGAAAGAAAAAAATTGTTTTCGACTTGTCGCCAAAAATAGATTGTTTTTCGCCAAAGGCGAAAAAAGTTTGTCCGGAAAAAAATCCATAGCCCCCAGAAAATCAAATGGTTGCTGCCTAACTTGCAATATTTTTTGACTATTGCGAAAAAATTATTAATGTTTGGTGCTATGAATTGCATTTAACATACACTAAGAAAATTCATTACGACCAAAAAGATTGAACTTTGATAAACCCGTCAAGCGACTTTTTATTAAAGGTCATCTGTACTTTTACAACTACGCTGTTTCGAAACCTTTGATTCGTCTTCCTTCTGTCACGCGTACAGGTGAAATTTGGCAAGTCATTGTGTAATATGGCAAGGCGTAAGTTATCTCTGGCTTAACGTTGGCAAGCGATTGACATGTCAAATGTAGGAGTACTAGGAGTATAGGTAACAATTTCAACGTTAAGCACACCGTCATTGTCATTGACACCGACTTTTACAACGTAATGTTGACACAGAAACTGTAAATGATAGACCAAGGTCCGGAAGACCCCTTTAACTACCCGTCGTGATGACAGACTGCTTATTCGTCGTGCTAAAGCCAGCCCATTTACTCCTGTCCCGCAGCTTAGACACCACTGGCCTCCAGGTGATCGTGTAAGTGTTCGCACATGTATCCGTCGACTTCATAGAGGCAACCTTAGGACACGTCGTGTTGTCAAAAGACCTGTCCTAACAGCCAGGCACCGTATAACCAGGTTTCAATGGGTTAATGACCATCGACGCTGGAGCATAAAGAGCTGACGAAAATTCATTGGTCAGATGAGAGTCGGTTTCTGTTACGACCAGTAGACGGCAGAATACGAGTTTGGCGGAAAAAAAAAAAAAAACTGCCTATGACCAAAACAACATTTGCCCAACGACTGCATTCGGTGCTGGTGGTATAACAGTACGGGTTGCTTCTCATACCGTTGTAAGCTGGGTATGCATATTCTGCAGAGTAACATGAACGGACAGACATGCAGCGATTTGGTGCTTAGAAACATTTTAGTCCATCATTTTGACAATCACCCACTTGCTTCAAGACCCTAGTAAATGGACGACAACGCTAGACCACACAGGGCAATGATTGTTACCGAGTACAAGAGCAAGAAGCCATTGACACTATCTTTTGGCCTTCCATGTCTTCAAACATTAATCCTATCGAACATGTCTGGGATGCCATTGGCAGAAATCTCACTCGC
>JAASAO010000874.1:0-35394 GCA_017311375.1 Mytilus coruscus | reverse complement strand
CAAACATTCCAAAATATAATGAAACTCGTCGCCAATATCACCGGTATTACATAAAGAACCGGCACTGAAATGAGGGTGGTAAAGGGGGTTGAACACGGAAACACATGAAATAAACATCGCAAAAACGTTGCACGGAAAATAAAAATCGGGAAAAACGAAGCACGATAAATAAAATCGTAAATATTAAGGAAAAAAGTACTAGAAGTTATTACTAAGCCGTTCTTACAGATCATGCAGTCATTATTAATGGACATGAAGACCCTGCGGTCACCTTTTAGCGTCCGTAGTTGCATCCGATTTGAAAAAAAAATATTATTCATAGTAAAGCAATATCCGGGCTGACTTTGAATTAGTCACGGTTTACCTTTTAATCAAATACGGGACAAGCATGAGAAATTAAGAATTAGTACCGACACGAAACACGGAAAATAAATAAGGAGAAACACGAAGCACGCAGATCGAACCAAACACGAGAAAACGAGGAATAAATAAGGAGAAACACGAAAACACGTGAAATAAAAAGACCGAAAACGTTGCACGAAAATAACCCTTTACCACCCTCTGAAATACGGGTTTCCCTCTGAATATTTGCCAATCTACCAATTTCAATAGGAATTTGTGTGTTCAAAGTTCCAAATCTACAAAAGAAAGCAATACATTTGTCATCTAGAAACCGAAGAAAGTTTCAAAATTTAGACTGCCTTTGAATCATAAGTAATCTCTAGTTTATAGCCTTTGGAGAGTTCTGTAAAGTAGCATACCATGTCTGTCTTAACTGGCCAGTGAATCTTAATTTAACAGTATTATAGAACCAGTTGCTACTAGTAAAATATTTAGTGTTCCATATATTTGATAGTCCACAATTATCAAGCAGACAAGCACCGGTTTCTTTAGTCTTACACCACGCTACGTTTGCATTGTTACTACCACGTGATTAGAAAGAAAATGAAGTGTTGTTACTCTCTCAACAAAAATATGGATTTTGGATAGTTATACTGGAGATTCTGGAGTAAGATTTCGACAATTGTAAATATTATACTTTTTGAGCTTATTGTCTGAATTTCGGAGATCTAGAACTCATATTAGAAGTTTTTTGATAACAAAGAAACCATTATTTTCACTGAGACCTGTCCTGCATACCCTGGGGGATAAACAGTGTATATATTGAAAACTGTTCATTAGACATTGAATGAAAGTGGACTTTGGACTATAGTAAAATCAGCTGTTTTATAGTAAATTTGACCTATTCACTTAAAAGAACAACCAATCATATCAAAAGAATGTCGATGAGCGATACGTCGAGGCTAATTAAGGAGAGCCGAAGAATCGTTGACGCTTCCAATGATGAAAATCTGAACTCGGGCACATTGCTAAACATGATTTTGGAAATAGTTACGGGTATCGACTCTACAATGAGACGAATGGAAACAAATATGGAGAAGCGCCTTGATGATTTGAAACAAAAATTCTTAACGGTGTCAGCTAGGGTTAGAACATTAGAAAACCAGGCGAGCGATTTCATCAAAAAGCTGTCAGACTTCGAGACTAGCTGTCAAGGTGTTAGTAATCTTTTTGATCAGGTAACTGGACAAGTAAAAACTAACAGAGCAGACGTAATATTAACAATCATGATACGAGAATTAAGAAACTCGAAGAGAACACTATCGTCCAACCGAGTGTTCCAACAGTCATCGAATCAAAGGAAATTGGGTCACTAAAGGCAGCCATTCTTGACTTGCAATGCAGGTCAATGAAAAATAATCTGATCTTCACGGGATTGCATAGAGTTCCGGGTGAAGATACGGAAGAGCTTTTGCAATGTTTTATATACAATGAGCTGGTGATCGACTACAAGATCGAATTCGGCAATGTCCATCGATTCAGAACAAAGGGAGACAACAGAAGAGCACCAATAGTTGCAAGATTCCTATATCACCGCGATCTGGAATATGTATTAGCAAATGCTACCAAACTTAAAGGTAGACTATATGGAATACGGGAACAATTTCCTCATGAAATGAACAAAAGCGGAAGGAACTTTATCCTGTGTTAAAACAGGCCAAACAGCAATATAGACAAGCCTCTCTTGTGCGTGATAGGCTATATATAGACAATCAGCTCTACATTCCTGACACGGTATTAGAGGACTCTAGAAAAGAGCATACCGGCTCTTCAACAGCAAACCATGACAGAGCCCAAAAGGGTCTTATTCTAGTGATACCCCTCCTAGCAAAAGACAGCGACAGGGACCGTCTCCTCGTCCACCGCACGCAAATGCTCTACCGAATTCTGGCAGATAGAGGAATGGTGCAAGAGGACAACCTCAAAAGAAATCGAACAGTAATGAAACTTTGAATAAGAAATATACAATTAACAATGGTAGTTTAAATATGTGTTTCTTAAATGTTTGTGGACTTAAGAAACGACTATTGTCTCCTGATTTCATTGACATTTTGCTTGAACATGATATCTGTATTTTTGTTGAAACGATGTTAACTGACCTAGATAATTTAAACTTACCAGACGATTATATTTATGTCACAAAAAATAGAAAAAATTAAAAAAGCATCAGGTGGAATAGTTGTTATTTATAGAAAGAGTTTAGAAAAAGAGTTGAAATTCCATAATACTGAGAGTCAATTAGTTTTATGGTTTCAAATTTCGAAATCAATTTTGTCACTTACTAGTACATTAACCTAGTAACTGGTAATCATCATGGATCTCTGGTTAAAAACAGTCAGTGGCGGATCCACTGACTGCCTAAGAGGGGGCCCGCTCAAGTCATGCTTCGGTGATTCGGTGAATCAACCAAATTTAACAAAAACCCGGCCCCCTGCCCCCCTTTAATCCGCCTCTGAGTTACAGGCTCTTGTAGAAAAAGGAAAAGTGATACTGAAGGTGAGGAAGGAATAATTCTAGTAAACTAATGGATGTTATTTGTGATCACAGGTGTTAAGAGTTCCAGTATTGAATATATTTTCATTGGAACTAATCCAAAAACTATAAATAGACTGACAAATCAAGTCCCGGGGCACCGCACGGGAGCAGAACTGTCTTGAGTATTCATTTCCCCATTTTCCCCAACTTTATTCGGTCTTAAAATTTAAAAGAACACCCCGTAATCCAATTTTGACATTATTGAGGACGGTAGGACCTTTAAAACGGGATTTCGTGTTTTCTAATTCGGGACTACGGGATCTCGTGTCTTTCAATTCGGGATTTCGGGATCGGACCCCCTCCTACCCCCCTCATTATATCTTACCACTGACTATTTCCAGAAATAATCTGATATCACGGACCTACATGTAAACGGCGAAAACTCCAGTCCAATTTCCATGTATCCATAAAAAAAACAAAAAATATCAATATTCCTAGAATTAAAATAAAACGATATAGTTATATCCAATTTCCCATATCCATAACATTAAAAGGTAGCATGTGGCAAAAAGAAAAACTAAAAATAATATTCCTAAAATAACATAAAATGACATAGGGTACCCCCATATCTCAGTGAATTCAAATGACAAAGATATGATTATCCGATATTCCTGAAGGTGAAATGGCCCATTGAAATGGTGAAATAGATCCCCATATACCCTGTTCAAGGCTTAAAGCTGAAAATTGTTTGAAATCAAACCGTGACATCTTCAATCTATGCAGCGATGTCAAGCTCTCTGGAATTGACCAGAATACAGGATTTTACACCATTTATCCCAAACCCTCTACCGATCAGTTCTGCCTCACAAAAATAATATGCCTAGTTACGGCCTTGTAATTTCATAGTATATACCTTTTCATAGACTATCCAATTTAGCACATATTTACAACTGGAGTAATCTTTTAATTGGACTATTGATAGTTTATTTTGGCTGACTACTTGTATCAAAGGTGTTTGTAAAACGGAGCTCATTAACCGTTTTGTAAATCTACTCACTAGTAGTTTATAAGAGAATGATAATCCCTTTCTTCATGATTAAGTACGAGCGTTAGCGAGTACTTATCATGAAGAAATGGATTATCATTCTCTTACAAACTTAGAATATTGTAAAGTGCTCAAGGCTCAAATGATCTCTTGATTGGTTATATTTAAGAATTAGTTTCATTGTCAGTGCAATGTTTGTAATTAATGCATGACTTCTTTTTTAGGCATTTCATTTATGGTTTAGTTTTAGTGATGTAAGGACTTTCTTATAATTTCGGAAAATATAATAGATTGTGTTTTAGACATTAGATGACACAACAGTACAATGAAACGGTAAGAATGTTTCCTGATTGTGAGTATGAATGTAAAACATGTAATATTTTATCAAGGAATTATCTTTTTGTTTATTTCCAGTTCAAATCAATAAATTCAAAATTTGAGTTACAACTAAATTTTATTTACAGCCAATATTTTAGTCCAGTCCTTTACATCAAATACTACTTCACTATGTCAGGGAAATGTTCAAATACAATGCCTTTAAAAGTTTAAAATATATTCAAAAGTTACACTAAATTCCTTTTTTAGAATTTTATCAGAATATTGGAAATTACTATTCTCACCAACCGCGGATCCAGTAATCTGAGTTTTTGAAAGAGTATAAGCTAAAGATTTAGATTTTTGTTTAATTTTAAAACTTTTTTATTCTTTTTTTTTTTTTTTGCATTGCAATAATATTGTTTCTTTTTTTGTAGTAATTTGGAGTTATCAATATCCTCATAACAACTTTAACGGTACGAATGTTACTGCACCAGTAAACGTCATCTTATTTTGATTTTTTTGTTTGTTTCAAAATTCAACTTTTAGTCAGTTTTAATCACATTGTCAAATTCTTTCAAGCTGATAAATGTGCTTAGGGGCATTTGTAACTCATTTATAGGAACTCTTTGTTTTTAACTGTAAGTAGGCCTAAACAATAGGATAATCCCTTTCTAAGAACATGATTTCATTTATTCTTCACAATTAAGAAACACCAAATCCTACAATTTCATTGGTCGAGAGCACTTTGCTATATTCTAATCATGGTTTAGAAAATAGCAAAGTGCTCTCGACCAATGAAATTGTAGGATTTGATGCCTCTTAATTGTGAAGAATGAATGTTGGTCATGTTCTTAGTAAGGGATTATCCTATTATTTGTGTCTATTTACAGTTCAAAACAAAGAGTTTCTATAAATGAGTCACAACTGCTCCGAAGCACATTTATCAGATTGAAAGGATTTATCACACAGTGATTGAAAATGACTAAAAGTTGAATTGTGAAACAAACAAAAAACTCGAAATAAGCTGAAGTTTACTGTGCAGTAAAATTGGTACAGTGAATGTATTTATGAAAATATTAATAACTTCAAATTACTAAATAATTAAACAATATCAAAGCATTTGCAAAAAAGAAAAAAAAGCTTTAAAATAAAAAAAATACCTTCATCTTTAGCTTTCCAAAACTTTGATCACTGGATCAGCGGTTGATAAGAATAGTTATTTCCAATATTCCGATAGATAAAAAAAATCAGGAATTTAATTTAAGTCTTGAACATATTAAAAACTTTTAAAAGCATTTTATTTGAACATTTCCTGACATAAAGAAATAGTATTTGATTTGAAAAGCCGGACCAAAATATTGGCTGTGGCTGTTAAATAAAATTTAGTTGTAACTCAAATGTATCAATTGATCTAAACTGTAAATTAAAAAAAAAGAGGATAATTCCTCACTAATATACTACATGGTGTACATTCATACTCACAATCAGGAAACATATACAATTCCTGCATTTTCTTTGTTCTGTTGAAATATCTATAACGCATTTTTTTAAAAATATTTCCCAAATGATAAGACAGTCCTTACATCACTAAAACTAATCCATGAATGAAATGCCTAAAAAGAAAGTCATGCATTAATTATAAACATTGCACTGACAATGAAACTACATTGTAATTCTTATATACAACCAATTAAGAGATAATTTGAGCCTTGAGCACTTTACAATATTCAAAGTTTGTAAGAGAATGACAATCCCTTACTTCATGATAAGTACTCGCTAACGCTCGTACTTAATCATGAAGAAAGGGATTATCATTCTCTTACATATACAAAATATGTGATTTCAAAAGGCCCTTGACTCCAGAATGAAAAGATAGTAGCTGCTGGTGTAAGTATGTTTATTGGTATAAAGCGGCGTTTTACTATACATGTACTTCTTTACATGGTAAGGTGACAAATTGACCAAAAGCAGGCAATAATTGAACTGCAGTGGAAGCTTTACATGTCTTGAAAACATTTTTCAATTTCACAGTAAAACTAAAGCTATAATAAATTTGAAACATATAGATAGTATGCAGTGGTGGATCCAAAAGGGGGAGGGGTTCCGGGGGTTGGAACCCCCATTTTTGGACGATCAATGCTTTTGAATGGGGACATATGGTTTGAACCCCCCCCCCCTTATCCTGGGTTGGAACCCCTTTTAGAAAATGGCTGGATCCGCCCCTGGTATGTCTCCATAGATAGTCTAGCGGATAGTCATTAAAAAGCAACTACCAATAGATCAAAGATACTAGGGTCTATGTTTTTTTTTTTATTTCAAAGTAAAAACTAAAAGATGTATCAGAACATGTTTATACATCTATATATATATAAGTGCCTATAAATAGCAGCACATGACATACAAATCTATGGGAGTGTGGATTAATCAGTACAGAGATTAATTCAATTACACAAATAAAATTATAGATTGCCTAACAATGTAACTTTAACACACTATTTAGTATGTAAATTTAAGAATGTTTAAAATATTTACAAAATGATGAAAATAAACGCAATATTTCGCTAGACTAACTAGCTTTATCAAGCGTGCATCTATCCAGGTGAAATCGGATGTAGATAAGAAACTTTTGCAGCTCAATGTATATGTTGGACTTGAATTTAGCTGCCTTGAAAATAATACATAATTTGGATGAAGTTCAAGATTTTTACAAAATTGGTAGTTGAAGTTAGCAACGTCCATTGGCCAATATTACAGGATAAAAAGGACGATGCTGTATATAAGAATAATTTAGTACACAGCATCGTCCTTTTTATCCTGTAATATTGGCCAATGGACGTTGCTAACTTCAACTTCCAATTTTGTAAAAAGTGGTCGAGTGGTCTAGCGTGTCGGATACAGTGCAGGCGATTTGGTGATTTGGTGTCACGATATCTCAATAGCATGAGTTCGAATCCCGGCGAGGGAAGAACAAAAAATTTGCGAAAGCAAATTTACAGATCTAACATTGTTGGGCTGATGTTTAGACGAGTTGTATATACAGAATGTTCACAGCCATGTATCACCATCACTGCTGGTGATCCGATGGATCAATCTGTTGTAGAGTTGTCACTGGTTCAGACGTAATTATATATATATAATATATATATATATAAAAGTCTAAATTGAAAACAACGTTCAAACCTATGATTGCGTTGGATAAAAACCGCAATTTTGATACGTGTGCATGTAAAACAAATTTCTTGGTAGAGGGGTCTAAATACAGCACAAACAACAATTTCCAAAAGACCAAACAAAGTGAAAAAGTCTATTTTAACAAAACGCATTTGACTAACAGGTCGAACAACTGATGTTCTTAAACCCTGCTGACTGCCATTGGCGATTGCCAAATAAATTGATCACCAGATCTAACGAAATGGATCTTAATGTTAATTTAATACCAAACAGAAAACAATAAACTTGTGGAAAAGATGGTATACCACAAACATGAGGTGCAAAAATTTGTACACCATATCCGGATTTCGACAATTAATGTCTCTTCAGTGATGTTAGGAATCGAAACGGTATTTGGAAGGCCATATAATTTACCTCAATTTAGGATAGACTCTTGAATTTTAAAGAGTCGAAATAGGATGAACGGATCATATAAACCCGAAGGAAAATATAATACAAGCCCAAACGAAAAAATATATAAAAGTCTAAATTGAAAACAACGTTCAAACCTATGATTGCGTTGGACAAAAACCGCAATTTTGATACGTGTGCATGTAAAACAAATTTCTTGGTAGAGGGGTCTAAATACAGCACAAACAACAATTTCCAAAAGACCAAACAAAGTGAAAAAGACTATTTTAACAAAACGCATTTGACTAACAGGTTGAACAACTGATGTTGCTAAACCCTGCTGACTGCCATTGGCGATTGCCAAATAAATTGATCACCAGATCTAACGAAATGGATTTTAATATTAATTTAATACCAAACAGAAAACAATAAACTTGTGGAAAAGATGGTAAACCACAAACATGAGGTGCAAAAATTTGTACACCATATCCGGATTTCGACAATTAATGTCTCTTCAGTGATGTTAGGGATCGAAACGGTATTTGGAAGGCCATATAATTTACCTCAATTTAGGATAGACTCTTGAATTTTAAAGAGTCGAAATACGATGAACGGATCATATAAACCCGAAGGAAAATATAATACAAGCCCAAACGAAAAAATATATAAAAGTCTAAATTGAAAACAACGTTCAAACCTATGATTGCGTTGGATAAAAATTGCGGTTTTTATCCAACGCAATCATAGGTTTGAACGTTGTTTTCAATGTCCTGAACATGCATGAAATATTTGCCACTGGACATTAAGCAACCAATAATCAATCAATCAATCAATCAATTCATGACGAAATAGATCAAGTTGCCTTAATTTCCCTTCACAAGGTTTCATAGTACACACTTTTTTGTGTACAAAGTAATTGCATGGATGATAAATTATTACAATTTTAAGATGGCGCTTTACTCTAATCAAGGTATAAAGAACCATATGTGTTACTCTTTAAGAAACTTGCAATCGTCAAAAACATTTTTTAGATCCAAAGATTTTAATAGCAGGATATTTAAAAAGCAATGTGAAAACTATATTACAAACTATTTAATTTAATTTGGAACACAGCATTTTATTTCAAAATAGCCTGTGGCAATTTTTGTTTTAATATCTTGATTACGATACAATGAAATCTTACCCTTGTGGTCAGTCATGCGTAGTTATGCGTAGAAAAAGTATGTACTATGAAAATTAGAAGGCAAATTCTAGCAATTTGATTGGACGAAAAGTTGTAAGTATGTGCTAATTCAAACGAGAAAACTAACGGCCTCACTTATGTACAAAATAATTAACGAAAAACAAATACGATAGAGAGCAACTGACGACAACCACTGAATTACAGTCTCATGACTTAAGGACAATCATGTCATTATAAACTGTGGACCGGTTAAACATGTTTGCAAACGCTCAACCCTCCCCTAACCTCGGACAGTGGTGTAAAAGCACAACATAAAAACTATAACCGTTGAAGAGTGTACACGCTGAAATGTCTCACCTGCGTTACTTATGATAAATGAATATATGTTGAAAGTATGTAATATGAAGGTTCTACTACAAGTATCACATAAACTTGACATTATCAAAGATTGATTTAAATGAGGTCCTGCCACAGACATTTACACCTTACAATTATCCAATACACCAAATAAAGTTGACCTATTGCTTAATATATTTGATAAATGGATAAAACCATGAACATTTTACATTGACCAATGAACCATAAAAATGAGGCCAAGGTCAGATGAAACCTACCAGACAGACATGTACACTTAACATACAGTCCATACACCAAATACAGTTGACCTATTGGTCATAGTATCTGAGATACGGACTTGACCACGAAAACATAACCTTGATCACTGATCCATTAAATGAGATTGAGGTCAGGCGAACCCTCAGGCTGTTTGACGGACATTAAGACCTTGTAAGGATGTCATATACCAAATATAGTTATTCTCATAAGTCAGTAATTCACATGACAAAAAAAAAAAAAAATTTAAGCAGTTACGTAACCATGAAAATGAGGTCAAGGACAATGGATATATGGCAGACAGAAATTTCGTAACATAAAACATCTGCATACAAGGTATGAAGCATCCAGGTCTCTCTACCTTCTGAAATATAAAGCTTTACACAAATCTCATCAATGTCCTATAAAAAGTTGAGACAATTAACAGAATACAATGTTTTATATCTTAATATCGGTAATAATTATCATCGGGTAGGATGTGTAAAATGAAAGTTCTAACATCTGGTATGCAAGTCCTTTATTAGACGTGTTAGGAAAGGGATTTAAATACTACGCTGATGTTAAATACCAATACCGATACAAGATTTAAGTGTGGACTTTCTCAAAATGCAATTGCATTGAAAAATATCCCGGCGTAGTATAGTTTAGCTTTTGGGTTTGTTTGAAACATATGTAGCGAACGGTTTACATCAACTCCAAAAAGACGTGCATTGGCCTTACATAGATCTTCATACATTCATTTGTGTTTGTTTGATTTAGGAGTTCAAAACAAAACTTTAATAAAATATATTCGAGGGTCAAGAATGGGAATGACAGATTTCACGGCCACAAGTCCAAATATATACATTAAATGATATGAGTAGAATATGTTAAATAGTCAAAAACCTCAGTTTGCCTCTCCAGAAGTCCAGCACACAATTCAATAATTTGATTTGATTCGTGATTTGGATATCTCCACAAAGTTCCGACAATCCTAATTGTTTTTAAACGTCTGACACGCCGTTCCACATAAACTTGACATTCTGGAATTCTTCTGTTTAGTTTTTTGCATTAAATTTTTCCCTTTGCAGGCTTTATAAGAGGTGAAAATGAATATTCCATTTTCAAAATATCCTCCCGACCCAACGATAACAAAATTAACTTCTCCATATGAAAGTTTAACACCACTTTCAACAATATCTCAATTTAATCGTGGTGTTCTGTTTTTTGGTGGAGGAAGCCGTGATACCAAGAAAAAACTTCCGACCCTTCATCGAAACGTAGATTTAACATGCTTGAATAATGCCCAAATGTGATAATCTTTTAAAACTTAATTCGATAACCTCTTTGTCCGAAAACTAACTGACAAAAGTTGATAGAAAGAAAATGTCAGTTAAAATGTGAATTATAATAATTAATTCACACATTTTAACGTTGTTTTTTTATGTATTGTCCCTTTTTAGCATTACTTTAAATTGCCAGAGTGACCTTTCTAGAAAAATAAAAAGATAAAGATAATCAAATTGAATACGCTTTTATTTCTTCCTCTTTTAAATTGTCAAGTACACAAATTTTCTAGTTTTTATTAGAATTATAAGCTACATATTTCTCTATTCTAGAAAATGAGATAAACTAAGGAGATGTGGTATCATTGTCAAGGTAGACAACTATCTACCAGAGACCAAATGACGTAAATGATTGCAACTATAGGTCACCGTATGGCCACCAACAAGGAAAAAAACCCATCCCGCATTAAAGCTATGAAAGGCCCCGATATGAAAAGTATATTTTAAATAAATTTCAAATAAACGAACATTTTGAACAGTTAATTTGATGTAAAGTAAAAATCAGAATCGGATGTGATTTGATTGCACTGGTTTTTTTTATTTTGATCACTTTGCAGATTTTCCTTGTAGTCGTACAACAAAATAGTAAGAAATGGGGAAACAACGATCTTAAACTTAATCGATCTCTTCTATGAAACAATGCAATTTGAAGATAATGATCGTGGTATTTTGATGGATCCTCGTCGGTGTATTGCGGAATAAAATGTTATTATCTTATTGTTTAAAAATCATCTCAGCATTATCACACAAAACCATACAGGTAACTACAGTGAATGATTATCAGTGCTTTTGAGATGGTCCCCACTATAGCCTGTAGTGGTATTGGTATTTAACATCAGCGTCAAAATCGTATTGACTTTCCTAACACGTCTATTAAGAATGATCATTCACCAAAAGCCGGTTCATTATCCTTATCAGTTGGGTAGCAAATGACCTATGTAGGTTTCTTAGAAATTTTTGTTTTACTTTATGTCATACTATTTAGTTGCATTTCTTCTTTCTAAATTTGAAGATGAGCAAGTCCATTTTTAGCTTATTTATTAGGATAAAAATGAAATAAAGGTACACACTGGAATTAAAAAAGAAGAAATATATAAAAGACTTTCTGATACTGGCAAGTTGTGGATGGACTAACGAACAAACGTAGATGGATGCATGATCACTATGCACTCAGCTGACCAAATGCAAACTATCCGCTTAATGAAAAAATATGGACAGTAGCTCGGTGTAAGACATTCGTCTCCACTAGTTATGAAATAATTTAGATTTAGAATATTAAAACAACTATTAGTCGTGATTACGATTGGTAGCCGCAGGCATATAAAATCACCCAAGCATATCCGTTACGGCGGAATAGATTTAAACAAAACTCACGAGATAAAAAGGTTTAAAACCATGAAAACTGATTTTGTGTTTTGAATTCATTTGAGACAATTTTCATAAGGTAAGGTATTGGTTTTAAGAAGACATATTTTGTGTTGTATTGTTTATCTTTTATCTTTAATTGGTATGGACATTTTGTAGAGAACAAAACCTTGCCTTTTTCAATTTATTATCACGTATGAATTTTAATTGGTCCTTGGTATTGTCTTACTGTTATCTGAGACTACTATAACACATGTGTTATGTGTTATAGTAGTCTCAGCTGTTATCCATATATAAGTGTAAGATTTATACGTAGCTGTTGTTGATGAAGTACACGAAGTTTATTCCCGTCACATTTGTATCTAATACATAAAAAGGAGAAATGGAATTACCAAAAAATTTAGACACTGGGTAAAGAAATAGTTTTACGTTGGTCTTGCTGAACAAAATTTTTCGACAAAAACAATAATTTCAGCTTTCTAATTGTTTCCATTTTTGCAGAGATGGGTTCTAAAACGTTGGAAAATAGTGAAAATGTGGTCACAAATTTGACAATATTTACATTTGTGGACTTTTAGTCTCTGTTCAATTGTATAAGAGAGAGGTGAAAAATACCAATTGGACATTCAAACACACGTCAAAATCCATACTGGACATCCAATAACGAGTACCTGTGTGCATGTGAGTAGTGTGATGTGCGCAAACAATCTAATAAAAAAATTGTTGCTACGGTGATTAAAGATATAACAAGTACAAATAAGTTTAAGGTTCATCTTTACACTTTAACAAAATGGCTGTGTTTACACCATGAAATTTTCTCTGAGTACAGACAAAACTGTGTAATTTTAAAAGTTTTAATGCCTGGCAGCACCTAGATAAATTAATGTTACATTCAATTTATGTTCTAAAAAGTTAAAACACTTTATGGATTTTGATGAACATTTTCTTTCCTTGCCACAGAAGATGGTGAAATAAACAAACACCTGGGTTTTCTTTGATACAGTCCACTCGTTTACACTATTTAAATCACCTTTGTTGTGAGTAGATTTCTATTGTCCCTCTATTGTCCATATCAATCAATATGATACATTATCGCTATTTTGTGCATTTTCCTTTGATCTTTTTTGTGATAATTTTCATATCATGCTACTCGCTTGAGATGGAAAATTATCGCTAGAAACTATGCAGGCACGTGGCGTTGCTAATGAAATTGACATGAAAGTGACAACGTCGTCATAGGTAAAATAGCGATAAACAGATTATCATTGGTCATCTCAACTCGATTGCATTTCTCGCTTTCGTCGTACCGTCTCAAGCGAGAAAATCAATCTCGTTGAGATGATCAACGATAATCTATAAATACAATCATTACCTGAGGGGGACCATCTCAAAGATTTCACATGACTTTGTTTATTTTTACACCACCTGTGGCAAGGAAAGAAAATGTTTAGCAAAATGCACAAAAGTATTTTTCTTTTTAAAACACAAAATGAATACAACTTGTATATATCTAGGTGCTGCCAGGATTTAAAACTATTAGAATTACACAGTTTTGTCTGCATTCAGAGAAAATTTCATGATGTAAACACAGCCATTTTTGTTGAAGTGTATAGATGAACCTTAAGCTCATTAGTTGATGTTGGTTTTCCTTGACTGGTTCTCATAGAGGGATGATTTGAAGGCCTCCAGTGATGGTGCGAGCACAGCCGATTCTGACAGAGTGTTACAGACGGTAACTGTTCTGGGGAAAAATGAATGTTGGTATCTGTTGAATCTGCAGTGGTATAGCAGGAATGTCAAACTGCGGCTGTTTTTAGTTCTTATTACAATAACTGGTATTGGAATTTGTATAGCTATTATATGGTGGCCTACTTTGTAACTGAGGGTGGCATCTGCTATGGTTCTTCTTTGTTCAAGTGTATTCCAGTTGAGGTTATGAACCATTGATGTTACACTGATTGGCTTCTCTTGGTTGTATGATTGGTTCTTTGAAAATTAGGCAGCATTTCACTGTACCTGCTCTATCTGTTTGATCAGGGTTTTCTGTTGTTGGTTCCAAATAGGTGTTGCATACTCCAATTTCGGCCGGACTAGACTTTGGTATTCTCTTTCTTTTACCTTTGGTGGACAACGCCATGGCAAAAAAAGAAAAAGACCAAAAGACAAACAACAGTATACAAAACTCAACATAGAAAACTAAAGACTGAGCAGCACGACCCCTTCCAACAATCTGACAAGTCGATTTCTATGCAACAACATTCCAGCAGCGCCAGCATAAGTAGTATATCTCCCAGTTGATACGATATAAGGGACGTTAAATCCGGTATTTTCATTTGAGAGATTATCACACTCTTTGCACGTTAAACCTCTTTCAACAATTCTTTGAGGGATCCGTAGATAAGACTGCAAAATGTCTGTCCTATCCAATACCGAATGCTGTGTACAGAAAATGTCTGTCCTATCCAATACCAACTGCTGTGGAAAAAAATGTCTGTCCTATCCAATACCGACTGCTGTGGACACGAAATGTATGCCCTATCCAATACCGACTGCTGTGGACACAAAATGTCTGTCCTATCTAGTACCGACTGCTGTGCACATGTTCCGGACCATATGAGTATTTGGACCATACACGTATGGTCATGACCATCTGCGTATATACTCATATGGTCCGACCATACGCGTATGGTCCGGGTAATTGACACGATGAACGTTGAAAAGGTGTCGCATAAATTAAGGGCATACGATATAGTTTTGATCCCATAATGAAATTTTGATGAAAATTTGCATGCAGGCTATTTTTGACCTGATTAAATCAAATATGTAATTAAAAATATACCTTCATGTGCTACTTTTTGTGTAAAATGAAGTCGAAATTTCAGATATTTGCTCAAAATTTAGATTTGTGGACGTATTTTTCCTTTCGACAGAAATACATAACTTTTTTGTTTTAAAAGATAAACACAAGCTGTTTTTTGTTAAATTTTTTGTCATTTCTTTTCCATATAAGTATCATATAAATTTATGCAATTAAAAAAAAAAAATAACTCATATTTATCAAATGTTCATGAATTTAGAAAAAAAACGTCATTTTTTGCTGTATACTAGTATTTATCAAATTTAAAAAAATGCATTATTGACTTTTTCATGAAAATTGGTACAAATAATCTTCATACGCAATCAAACCAAATGTCATTTTAAAAAGAGGGGCCCATGAACTTGTTTTCAAGTTAAATCAGTTTGAATGATAAAAATCAGTCGAAAAATGCATCTTTTCCCGATATGTCACAGTACGATACAGTTACAGGGGAGGTAATGACGTTGCTAACGTAAAATGGTATTTTCGCGACGTCAAACTGTGACATATCGGAAAAAGATGCATTTTTCGACTGTTTTTATGATTTAAACTGATTTAACTTGAAAACGAGTACATTGACCCCCCTTTTTTTAAAATGGCATTAGATTTGATTACGTATGAAGATTATTTGTACCAATTTTAATGAAGAAGTCAATATTGACATTTTTAAAAATTTGATAAATATACCGCAAAAAATGCCGTTTTTTCCTAAAATCCTGAAACTTTAAAAAAAATCGTGATTTCCAAAGATTTGTTGTACATGTTAAGAGCATATTTATGTAAAGAAGATTTTCATAATGTTTCTACAAAAATCCGCTTGTGATTATCTGTTGAAATAAAAAAGTTAGGTGTGTCTATCCAAAGGATAGAAATGTCCAAAAAACTGAAATTTTGAGTAAATGTCTAAAAATTCGACCCATTTTATCTCTTAAAGTAGCACATGAAGGTATATTTTTTATTACATATTTGAATTGCTTAGGTGATATAAAGCTTGTATGCAAATTTTCGTAAAAAATTCATTATGGGATCGAAACTGTATCGTATGCCCTTATGAGTTTCTAAAAATGAAATTTTGACTTATTCAATCATATGGTAGTCATTTTTACATGTTTAATTTAATAGAGTGAATATTACTTACAAGTAAGAAGTATAATAAAATAATTTTAACATGGTAATTATCGATTTGTCCATACGAAACGCAATATGTCGACTTTGAAAGATTACTTCAAGAAATATCTACTAGTTAATGAACTGTTAAACAATAAGTAAATTGCTTAACTCACATTTCTTAAAAATTTCTGATTGTTTTTAGTAAATTTGTTCGTGTGTTCTTGCTCCTATTCATACGAGTAGGAGCAAGAAATCACCAGTCAATGAAAATAATTTGAAATAAGAAGAAATTTTGTTTCTGAAATAATAATTAAATCACTAAGAAAACAGAAAAAAATCCATGCCCCAAACGCATGTGGTTTCACGTACGGACGAATATCGGCAGTATAAAGGCGATTGGAATTGACTCTTAGCGAATGCAAGATAACAGATACACCAAGATTTAGACAAAAGAATTAAGATAGCAACTTGTGCCGTTTTTTATTCAGAGAATGAGCTGTGTGTTCCTGCAAAGAAAAATAGAATTATTCGAAAAATATCTATATGGTCTAAATACTCGTATGGTCCGGCCCGTTAATAACCAAACGAGTATAATACTCATATGGTAATGACCATACGCGTATTGTCCAAATACTCATGAGGTTCGGAACACACACAACACGTGTTATTGGAATAAGCATCAATTTAAGTACGCTCGAAACCAAACGTTTGGAAAGCCAGAATATAACTCGTTTGATAACAGGAGCTATAATTTGTAAAAAAAAAAAAAAAAAACAACAATATTCTTATCCAAAACAGCATTGTTGGTGAAATTCACATTTCTGTGGAACGAACTTTGTTTTTCGCTTCTCGTCGCCCGTTATCCTTGAGTAAAAAACAAAAACAATATGCAAATGAACACCAAAAGTAATGTTCCGCTACCGAATCAAATATCAACATTGACATAAACATCCGCATATATTTTAATGAAACGTATATCCTTGTAGGAAGTAATTATAATCAAGAGAATAGTAAGAATTATTTGTTGCCTTCAAGAAAGGTCTTTTTGGTGAGTATTTTTTTTTCTTTTTAACACACAACATTATTTAAAGTTGAGTTTCATTTATTTGTTAACATTAGCAACCGGTGTACACAACCCTCAAAATATCCGTATCACATTGAAACAACTGCACAGAAAGGGGAATGAGAAATTATATGGAAAACACCACGCGAATACGGAAAAACAGCATCACGGAAACTAAAAAAAAATTATACAAACAGCTAGAATAATAGCTATGGACTAAATGCAAAAATATCGATTGCCGGGACGGTTAAGTACCGATTATCAGGTTGTCTGCATATTGATATTGTAAAATATCAGCTTCGAGTAACGATATGAAGCTTTTTGTCGAGTGAGCGCAGCATTTTATAACAGTCGTAATGCCCAGTAGTCACAGCTGATAATACGTCAAGCACAAGGGAGTTAAAAAAGGCTTACACATAGATTTACATACACAAGTACGAGTTAGAATTAGAGTTAGAATATTAAATATGTATATGTATAAAATATGTTTAAAAGAGCAGTATAATGAATTTCCTGGACCGGCTTAATTGATTCTTGGAATAATGTTAATATAAGGATATAATAAAAGAACATATCTATTAAGAACAATGGATCAGTTCGCCGTACGACTTTCAACAATGAGCAAAACCCATAACATACAGTAAGCCATAAGAGGCCTCGGGAACTATAAAAACAGAAAAATTAAAAGAGAAAACAAATGGCTTGATTTACGCTTTAACAATAAACGAAAAACAATTTTGACAGGTAGTAACGAACTACAACCACTGTATCACATGGCCCTAGCTTGGGACAAGCACATAAAGAAAGTGGCAGTGTTTAACATATTTGGACTCGCTCATCCCCTAAACAAGGAATCGTGCATCAACACAACATAATAATAAACTAAAAAAATAGTTGTAAAGGGCTTGACTCTTCAGATCGACAACAAGCTAACAAAATTAAATACTAGTAACAAAAAGAAATAAGACCCAAAGTACCAATTTAAGAGTACTTACAGAAAAGTTTGTTTAAAGTATCAAATTTTAAAGAATTAAAACTTCCTTTAAAATCCAGGCTTTTCTTCTTAGTTATAATGATATTATACGTTCCGCAGTTGATTGCAACATGCTACATGAAATACAAATACTGATTTTTAATTAGTATTGATTATGTATCTCTTGAAGTAAATATCGTAAGTCATTGACCACAGACAAACAATCCAACTGTAGAGGTAATTTTCCTGTTCACCTCATAGGGTCAAAATCTAAAAGTGGTCAAATCATGCTTGAAAAGAGTCCATATCATATACTTCAAAATTCAAATATAACAATTTACGTATTTCCTTAACTTCAAAAAGTAATTCAGTACTACATGTTGCTGTTGAAGGCATTTGTATACAAAATTGCAAATTTTACATGTTTTCGTCAAATTTTGTACCTGAAAGACAATATATAGCTTTACTTCCAACATAATTTTGGTATTGATAAACGATGTCTTTCATATACATATTTGGGATAAATTCAGAAAATTTGAAAAAATGCAAAATTGCGATTTTTAGCTATGATCGGACGTTCATAATTTGTTGGCTTGTTTAGAAATAAGCCATAATATTGTGAGAACCCTAAAAGCACATATTGCTTGAGCTGTGATATTTTCATTAAAGTAACGCCGGAAAGACTTTTCGAAAACGGTCCTGGTTTGAAACAAATTCATGGAAAATTGGCCGTACCTCTTTGTACATTTTATTTGGTACAGTTCCTTGCCCAAGGAAAATGAAACTTTCAATAAATAGGCCGGGTTAGTTGAAAATTAGAAAACAACGGCCTCACAGATTTTAGTACTGAAAATATGATAAAATACTTACTATCTACGTGATTAGTTAATGTAGTAATACATAAAATTCTACAATTATATTCTAATCACAATATTACCCACTGAAACCTATTGAAACAAGAGACATATATGGTACTATATATTCAATATTTGTCCCATTTTAGTAAGGATGCTTTCAATTATGGATTCACGGAAAAACGTTCTTGTAAATAGTAAAAATAGAAATAAGTTGAAATAAAAACAAAATTTCCATGTAATGTTGATGTAAAATAGGTTTAAAATGTTGCTTTACGAATAAATTCCTAAAGTACCAACTTCAACTTATTTTTCTACTGGCTGTATACCTCTCCGGAACATGCTAATTATCCGTATATATATATACAGCTAGATCAGAGACAATTCAAAGGAATCGATTGATTTGCAGCAAAGATTGAAATTAAGGTACATTATAACAAATGGACAAAATGGCTGTATTTATACCTCAAAACTGCTCTGAGTACAGACTTACCTGTCCAGTTGGAAAAGTTTTAAGGCCTAGCATCCACTAGATATATTAAAGTTAAATGTATTTTGTGTTTCAGAAAAATAAATTCTTTTCTGGATTTTGATGGGCATTTTTTCCGTTCCTGCAGAAGGTGATGAACCTTACGTTACTGAGCAATTTCAAACGGACCTTATCTCGATGTAAACATTGAATGTGAATAGATCGAGAAGACCGCAAATACATGTACAAAAATCGAGACAACCTTTTCTTAAAATTGTATAAAAAAGTAGAAAGATACCTGCATTATAAGAATAGTTATCTTTACTTTCTTAAACCTGCACAGACAGACTTTTAATTTATATTCTCGAAAAGACAATATTTTCTATTGAATGTACATATGACAAGAGCAGACCAGTGTGTTCGATAACTTAGGTGTGAAAAAGAAGTATACTTTGGGAAATTGTAACATGCTAAGGACTTTGTGGAACACTCCGAAAATTAATGACCCGAAAGATCTTTAGATTTTGTATGTACATGATTTTTTCAATTTTTATCAATATGCAGCAAAGATTGGCATTTTTTAAATAACTTTTGATCATTATCGTCACCGACATTGTTTTATTATTGACGTTCTCGACTCTATCATAAGAAGAGTGAATTTTCTTTTGTTTTCGTTCACTAGATTACCCACGGTGAATTACATTCCTCTCTAAAATTTACATATTTTATCACCGATCTGAACGATTTTTTCTTCTATTTTGCAATTCAAGATGGCGGAAGACACCCAATCTACTTTAGGAACGACATAAAAAGTTCAATGTAGGATAACAAAACTTAATTCACATAGTTACAAAGTTTTTTCACTGGCCCACCCCCTCTTAACTTAACTTGGGAAAAATTGATCGACCAATATGGATATATGTAAAATCGATGTTGGATAAACAAAACTTGCAGCAATTTTAACCCCCACCCCAAACTATTTGATTTAAGTTTTTATCCTACATTGATCTTTTGATGTCGTCCCTTAGTACAATTTATTCTTTCCTATCTGTAGGATAGAAAGTGTGTGGTTTTAAATAAATCTGTAATGTACGTGCTTTTATCAGTTTTAATATGTTTGATTAATTTTGATTTATATTCTTACAGATACAATCATATTGACACGAACAAAACAGAGGAACATGAAGCTGTATACATTCGTTCTTCTGGTTGCACTTTGTTTTGTTTGTAAGTTGTTTTAATATTATCGAGTTATAAAATCTGAACAAGCTGGGATTAAATAATAAACAAAACCATTCAACGATTGTACCCAAGACGGGTAACATTCAAATATCCAAATAACGCCAAACAAGAATATTTCATAGATTAGATTATATAATTTATGAATTTGGTTGGTTCTGAAATTATGTTTGATCCGAAAAAATGACCGTCGTTGTAAGTTGCTTTTTATACTTGTCAGATGAGAGTTTGACGCTTTCCAAATACCTGTCTTTTATGTAAATGAGATCATAGGCAACTGTGTATTCATTCATCCGTCATCACCAATCAGTCCCGCTCATAAGGTTCCTGTAGCTGTAGCGTCAGTTCTTTTTTTTGCACACACCAAGTATTTATCAATATATATTTAATCCTTGTGTTGACAGAGGAAATTTTGATACAGACAATGATTCAAATCAGTTCGGATAAACAACTACGATTTAACACAATTAGGCAATTATTGGGATATATCCACTGTTCCTGTACTCTATCGAAGCATTAGGTGTCCGTACCTCGGGTTTGATTTGATGCCATTTCTGAATGTTCACTCCATATTAGTCTGTATATACCAGGAATAGTGATATATGAAATGATAGTCGAAAAACGAGACTTAGGGTACTGTTTGCGGCGTCGTCGGCGTAAACAGTACGAGTTATGTTCTCATATATTTTATTATGGTACTAAACCCTAACGGGAGGGATTGTGCTTGATTTTCATATGATGAAGAAACAATCTTTCAATCAGTTTAAATTGAGGTCTGGAGCTGGCATGTCAGTAACTGCTAGTAGTCTCTTGTTGATTTATGTATCATGTCATTTTGCTTAGTTTCTTTTGTTACCTTTTCTGACATCGGACTCGGACTTCTTTTAAACTGAGTTTTACTGTGCGTATTGCTGTGTGTTTGTTTTTCTACATTGGCTAGAGGTATAGGGAGGGTTGAGATCTCACAAAACATGTTTAACCCCGCCGCATTTTGCGCCTGTCCCAAATTAGGAGCCCCTGGCCTAATTTAGTCTTGTATGTTTTATAATTTTATTTCAATTATATGTTTTGGAGTTTAGTGTGACGTCCATTTTCATTGAACTAGTACACATTTTGTTTAGGGGCCAGCTGAAGCCCGCCTCCGTTGCGGGATTTTTCTCGCTGTGTTGAAGACCCATTTGTGGCCTTCGGCTATTTTCTGCTCTTTGGTCGGGTTGTTGTCTCTTTGACACATTCCCATTTCCATTCTCAATTTTATTACTAATAGCTTATGAAGCAAACAATAATATAAATTTGCCGAAATAAACAGTATACACGGTAAAAGATACATATTTGATGAAGAATTCCAATAAATGTTTCTTAAATGACCTTTATCAGATACGCTCGATACCAAAGCCAAATACATAAACCTTTTGATAAGCCTAAACACTAGAACAGAACAGTCACAAGAGCAACCCAAATCGTCAACGTAGCATTTGACACCCTCGTTTAAGAAAAATTATATAATATAAGACCTGGCAATTTACACACATTCATGATTAATTCATGCCAGTACAATAATACCCAGTGGATGTTTCTTCGATGCCAAACTCCCTTAATGAAATATACATCTCTGTAACTATTTATATCAGTTTCATTTTAAGATCTTGAGTAAGGAATTGTTTTGACAATTATAGGTATTTATAAGTTAAATTCAAGAAATTGCGCCTCGAACTGAGTCATTTAAAGCTAAATCATTCGACAGAACAATGAACTATGAGAACATATTTGTGCGTAACACCTTGTAGATTTTAGCATAAAATTATACTTATACCTTTAAATACTTATTCATTTTATTCCATCTATATATGTTTAAAGGTATACCCGAATCAAATGCCAGCGAAGAAACTACATGCTTTCTATCTATCGATTGCGGATACATTAGACCTCCGTGTGTTGCGGAATGTCGACGAAGGGCTGCAGTTCGGAAGGTGCCACGTGCAATGCAAACAGAAGTTGTTGTTGTCTGAATTGTGTCTAACCAATATCAAATTCTGAATAAATAGTTCTCCTTTACAATTATATTTTCTATCTATGATTGTTATTTGTTTTATTTTGAATGGATATTTTTGTCTAGCCTGCGACTTCTGTCACAGAAAGCTCGACATAGGGATAGTGATCCAGCGGCGGCGTTAACTAACTTCTTTAAAGCTTAATATTTTAGAAGGTACACTGTAAATCTAAGTGTTAATAAATAGAACACTGCTTGAACGCTTTTTGTAACACTTTTGAACGTGTAATGGTGTTCCAAATGTTTACACTAGTGTTCATCAATTGAATGTGTGGTGTTCAGTTTTAATGCCTTTGTGTTTCATTTTGAACACTTGATGTTAGAGATCTTAACACTAAGTGTTCAACGATGTAACGTGTCCGAATGTTCAAAATCTTAATACGTCGACGCGTTCAACAGCCATGTAACACTTTTGAACACATAGAACATGTTTAAAGCCAAAGTGTTAAGATTCAGAACACCAGACGTTAACTTTCAGACCAGTTGACATAAGTGTTCAAAGTGATGGTGTTCAAATGTGGAACATGTTCTATTTTCAAGCGTACATAATTTTCCATAAGTACTCAACTTAATTAAACTGTTATAAAAACTATATTCAATCAAGCAAAATATAACAATAAAACATATTTTAACAAGTAATTCTTTATGTAATCAAATGAGCATATTATATGTAAGAAAAGTACACCAGATACCTTATGATATCACAAGTCACAGTCAGTGAAATTACATACATAATGTTTTTAAACAGACTTAAATATATATATCATAAATAATGATTTTCCCTACATGACTAGATAGTTGCTACATCATTTGTATCCTAACCAAAAAGCATGTCAATGTGATAATTAGATAGTTTATGATATAGGTATTTGTCACAATGAAAGTTTAAAAGTTTGCAAATTCCAACAGTTCTTGTACCATCACATACAATGTACGCTCCACTTTTCAGTGCATCTTCACTTAAAGCTATCAACTGGGTGGCATTTAATGTGTTGTTATCAACTTCCAATGTCAAAATCCTCCACAACAAGGAATGTCTATGAGCCTATATATCCTGCAAAATAAAATTTAAAATTAATAGAAGAGAGTTTTCATAAAGCATCAAATTATGCAATGCTTGTTATGCTTTAATGTCGATATATACTAGAGTTCAAATTGATATTCTATGGCAATGAAATGCAAGTTTTGACATTATAAATTAAAGAAGTCGATTTTTGACCTTAGGTTGTTGAACAGATAGAAATGATACACCCACATAAGCTATTAATATACATATATTGTCATACCTTTTTTGACATCTTTCTTTTTCAGCCACTTTATAGCATCCAGAAATGACCTTTTGGGATTATTGGCTACCGGTTCCTAATTCAAACAATATAATCTAACGATTCCTGCAAATAAAAAAGTCAAAAATGGTGTTCCAAATGTTTGCAGTAGTGTTCATCAATTGAATGTGTGGTGTTCACTTTTAATGCCTTTGTGTTTCATTTTGAACACTTGATGTTAGAGTTCTTAACACTTAGTGTTCATCAATTGAATGTGTGGTGTTCAGTTTTTAATGAAGTTGTGTTTCATTTTGAACACTTGATGTTAGAGTTCTTAACACTTTGTGTTCAGCTAATGTATGTGGATGTCGAAAATCATCATTTATTCTGTATAACAGACAGACTGGTTATTTACAGTTTAGGAAATCATCAGAACAAAGCTGACAGTTATTTACGCTTATATCTAAAGCCCGTTTTTAATTCGTCTTTTATGTTGAATATTGAAAATTTGGATATAACCGTTATGAATATTTGACAAATATATATCTTGCATTAGAAATTAACAAGGAAGCCATCGAACTACCTATGGAGATTATTCTAACTTGTTACTTACTTCTTTCGTGTTCATATGGGATAGAAGTCCCTTCTCCAGTTCTCTTTCTTATGTGTATCCATTCTTCGTTTAACCGCCTGAATCGGCAGCCGATATCTGTTTCCGGTATTTGGTATCTTGGTATATTTTTTAGCACGAGGTGTTCAAAATTTCGAGCGATTTGAACACAGATTGAACATGTAATGGTAATAAAATGAACGGATCATGAAATAAGATAAACATCGACATATTTTTATTACGATATTATCATAACAGGCCTCATTGATATGCATAATTATGTCACTTATAAGTAAAACTAGTATATATAAATAAATGATAAAATAAATTCATAAACTATACATATATGCCAGCTTGAAGTTTAATCTTTCACAATTACTAAAATATTAGCCAAAATTCACAAGATCATCATCCTGCGTATACATTCATATTTTTAAAGAATTTCTTTTGAATTTGCCAATTGGAAGGATAGAATGTCGGACAAACGACTATCTTCTTTTTAGATCAGAATTTGAACACCGGTGTTCACTGCGTCTGAACACACATGTTAATATTTTAACACAAACGTTAAGACCTTGAACACGTCTCTAAGCATGAACATAATTATGACGTTAAAATATTGAACATTCGGTGTACAAATTTTGAACGCGTCCGAACGCGTCAGGCGTCAGGTATATTTACAGTGTAGAAAACCTGGATGCGTCATACTTTGTATATAGATGCCTTATGATATGAAGTTTCCGTCTGTCATTTGTCCATTGTTCTTTACCTCATTTTCATGGTTCAGTGATGCGGTCACGGTTCAGTGACTACTTTAAAAAAGTTAAGATTGTTTGTAATGTTAATTTCTCTTTTATTATAAGTAATAGGATAAATATATTTGGTATGTGCGTACCTTGCAAGGTCCTCATGCCTGTCAGACAGTTTTCACCTGACCTCGACCTCATTTCATGGATCAGTGAACAAGGTTAAGTTTTCGTGGTCAAGTCCATATCTCAGATACTATAAGCGATAGGTCTACTATATTTGGTGTATGCAATGATTGTAAGGTTTACATGTCCAACTGGCAGGTGTCATCTGACCTTGACCTCATTTTCATGGTTCAGTGGTAAAGTTAAGTTTTTGTGTTTTGGTCTGTTTTTCTAATACTGTATGCAATAGGTCAACTATATTTAGTGTATGGAAGTATTCTACGATGTACATGTCAGTCTGGCAGGTTTTATTTGACCTTGACCTCATGTTCACGGTTCATTGCTCTTCAGTACCTTTTGTTACTCCACTGATCTAACTATAAAATAGGAGGGTTGAAATCTGCAAAATCTAGATTTACGCCACCTCATGTACCTGTCCTATGTCAGGAACTTCTTCAGGGCATGTCTTTTAGTTATATCTAAATGCTTTAAACTAATATGAAAATTTTGTAGTGATGGCAGCGGTGCTTTGCATTTGCGCCAGTTTGCATTTAATTTGCGCCATACAAAAATCTTTCACTTGCACCTCAAAACATATTTCATTTGCGCCAAAATAAAACATTTTATTTAGGCCAACAATTTAGGAAAATGGTAAATATAAGAATACTATATTTTGTATTGAAATCTGCCAATCAAGACTTAGCAACTAGTTTTCAAAGGCTATTTTGAAAGTTATATTTGCAAATATGTCTGTAGATAAAAATTGATGGAACACCGGTTATTCTGGACCCTCATCACACGTAGAATTTTCACTTTTATAGGCCTTTGTTTCTTGACGACCAGAGGAATGGCGATATCATATTGAAACAAGTCACTCTGGTCGGAAATTTGTCTGCCTTTGTATCTTTGCCTGACTTCTTCATTGATGAGTGTATGTGCTTACTGTTCATACAAAATAAGAGTTAACATATTTTTTTCTGTGTGATAAGTAAAAGTACTTATTCGTTTTTTGCAGTCATTAGTCAAATAACACAAAATTACTCAGAGGCAATTTGATACACATGGAAATGCCACATATATTGTAGATAAATATTCATTAATAATAGATATGCTGATAGAAATGTAACATCTGTGTGATTCCTAAAAGGAGTAATTTGTTTATGATTCATAGAACCACTTTTAGGCATACAGTTGTTTTATGAAATTAAGAGTAAATGGAGTCTGCAGTTAAAATAAGACAATGATCTAATCAGTGAAAATGTTCTTTAAAGCTTTATCAACAACAAGAACAACATAAAAACCAAACACGAAAAAAAAAAAAAAAAAAAAAGCAAAAAAATTAAAAATCTCGATTTTTGGAAGCTATAGTGGTTTATTTCCTAATATAATGAAGCTTATCATATTTGGATAAACTGCTTTAGTTCACAAAAAATCCAATCGATCTTAATCCTTACTGTAGGAATAATGAAACCAACTAAACGACACAGTAAATCATAAAGGAAGTCTAAATCACCAGCCAAACATAATAATAAGCGGAGGAAATCCAATACAAAGCCGTCAGATCAAAATATAAGGGGTGACCTCTCACCAGACCATGCCGTGTCAAGATCTGCAACAGAACCTCAAAGAGTGACAACATTTCAATTCCAAAGGCCAGACAGGGAAGAAAATAGCATTCCAGCAGAACAAACTGGACCTTTTCAAGATGACAGAACCAAAATCCAGAAAAGTGTCATTCCAACAGCAGCAGTTGCAAACGCCGACTCTTTGTGGTATTTCTTTGGACAATGTCAGTGATCAACCTGAAATGGCTGGAATTGATCAAAACCCTGTTCCACGAAAAGTACGGCCACTAAGGGTACTATGTTTAACCAAGCAGCAGTTTTAATTAAGTAATCAGGGCGTTCCACAGAGACTTAATGAGCATATCGTAATAGTAGGGTGCCCAGGCTATTTTTGTTTGCAAATTATAGGAAAATCATTATATTTTACAATCATGATTGTCGTCGTATGTTCCCATGGTCATGATTTTCTAAATTTCGTGTTTTACAAATCAAATCAAATCAAAATCAAATCAAATATTTTATTATAGTCTCACCTCTCTACATGTACAATACAAACATGAATACAATATATACAACATGTTTTAATTAAAAGTACAAAACAATCTTAAAAACATTCGAGAGCCACTCTCAAAAGAGTTATGAGAGACTTTTGCATAAAATGGACAATTAAATCGATAGAAATAAAAACATTTGTTTTATCTATATAAAACATTCTTCCTTACAGGGTATCCCTAGATACCGTATTGTACGGGAAATCTTTAACATGAAAAATAAAATTATTACGCTCTTTGTTTTTGTTAAATAGTACTTATAATATAGTTTATACATTATATTACAAGAAAGATATGGAAAATATTTTTCTCATGTTTGTGAGGCGAAACCAGAACAAATTACGCACATATTACAAGTTAAAGGAATATAAACCTGAGACTTATACAAAGTTGAATATCTCAAAACAATATATAAGACAGTTATGTAAATTAAGAATTTCTAACCACAATTTACACATTGAAAAGGCAGATATAATAATACGCCTTTGGATCAAAGAATATGTAAACATTGTATTGATAACAAAATTGAAGATGAGTTTCATTTTATATGTGAATGTAACCTCTATCAAGACGAGAGGAAAACGTTTAATGATGACATTGTTAATATTATACCATGTTTTGTAATTTAGATAATTTTGATAAATTTAGATATATAATGAACTGTTCGAGACTGATGTTCTCAACAGATTTCTTTTATATACAGACAAATGTATTTTGATTAGAAATTCATCAGTGGGAATAGTTGCATAATATTGAAGTGGTTGTTTTGTCTATTGTTTGTTATAAGTGTCACAATTGTCTCTTTATGTTTTATTTTTGATTTGTTTTTCTATGTTTTCATGTATTTCAGCGATGATCCTTTTGTACTGGATTTTATACTGAATAAAATTAGTTAGTTAGTTAGTTAGTTAGTTACATTAAATATATCATATAACAAAAGCGGAAAGTATTTAAGTGATTTTAGTATAATTATTTCAGCATTTTAGTCAGACTAATATTTTACCCTAAATTTACCACATTTTCATCGAAGGCAATATTATTACGTGTATCATCAATAATTTTACTCTGATTAAAGCAACAAGACACGGTGCATGTGTGTGTCAAATTTCATGTGTGAAATAAAAGTAGTTTTGAAGAAATTAGCAATTAAAAACACAAATTAAGTCAACATTTTGGCATAGGTTAAACACGGATTATCCCGTGACATCAATCATTTTGTTGCTTACACTATTAGGTCATTAACAAGGACAGTGGTCACTCATTACATTTCTCATTTTTGCTTGTTGTGTGGTTGATTTATTTGTTTTGAATAGCCAGATAACTTTGTAAATTAATATTTTCTTCTGAGGAATATGTTTTTGTCTTTATTTAATACTTTCAACTATTTATTGAAAAGAAATTTTTGTTACAATTGTAGTATAAGAATCAAATCGGTCGGTTCGTAACACATCCGGAATATGGCACATCAAGTCTATGTTATGGTCTTGCATGATTTTTTGGACCTAAACCCACCTTGGTGTGAAAGACAACAAAAATGTATCACCGTTCCTGCTATAAATTATACACCAGCAGAAACAACTGCAATAATTTCAAAGCTGAATTGGCAATAGGTTTGTTCGAGCAAACACTGAAGCCCATGACCTATATGTGCCAAGCTGGCAGCAGGAAACTTTTTTTCCGGACTGACCATTTTTGTATCTGTTACAAGGCATTCTTATTTTTCCGCGGCTTTGTTCACTTTTCACTTTTGTACACAATTATATCCTTAAATATCCTGCATTTCATGTTGCAGACACTACAAAAGTCAAAAAGTCTGAAAAGACCAGTTTTGTCTGAATTTGCATGAATTTTACTCGACATTCTTAATTTGTCTAAATAATTTTAAAAATTCTTGACATAGTATGAATTTGTCTAAGAAGGTTCTTGATTTTTCTTGACAAGTGTCTTGACAGTATGAACATTGTCTTAAAATTTCTCGACACTTCCTGTATCATCTGATAAGAGTCTGGATTAGTCTCGACCAATTCTTGACTGTCTTAAATTTGTCTCGATCTGTCTTGACATATTCTTAACATTCTTAATAATGTCTGAATATGTCTCGACATATTCTTGACATTCTAAATAATGTCTGAAAATGTCTCGACACATTCTTGACAGTCTTAAATATGTCTTGACACTATCTCAACAGTATAAATTTGGCCTGAAATGTGAACAGACTTATTCTGCACTGTTTATGACATTCTATTGCTGTTATTTACTCCTTTTATTATGGCTAAACTAAACTTTGAAGAATCAAGGATCAATTTGGTATAGTAAGATACCCTTTTGGTGCAACTAAGTTGGAATACCCTGAATAATTCCCCATGTAGTTTAATTTTGATTTATTTTAATTAAACATTTAATTAATTGTTTTCACTTGGAATATAAGTCAAAGTTACTAACAAACAGCATTTAGATTTTTGCCGTTCGCAAACTGCCAGTCAAATTTGCTTTACTAAAATAGGTGTCTTATAGGCAGTTTTAAAATGTGACCATGTGTCTCTTTTGGACCCCACAATTCATCTTTTGGGTTTATGTGGATAAAAAAGAAGGAGGGAGGGGGCTTTCGTTTAGGTCAAAGAATTTGTTCCCATCTTGATTAAAAAAACCTTATTCATTTTTAGAACAACCCAAAAACATTTTTATTCAAATTTTAGTGTTGAATTTCATAATGTTTTATCAAAAATAAATATTTGTGATAACTCCTTCCTGAAAAGAAAACGAATGTTTAGAACTATATTGTGCATGTCTGTTTGAGATCCATTTCATAAGACCAATGATTTCTATAGAAATTATAGAAATCATTGATGGAACTCATTATAAATACATTTATTTTATTATTCCTGGAGTAGATAATAATTTTCTTTTAATATTTGGGAATTATTCAATTTGTTTTATGTTCAAATAATTAACTTCATAATTTTGATCAAAAATCCATTTTAATTCAATTTTTTCATCAAAATGATGATTTTCATTTTCATCTATCAACAAACTCTTTAAATTGTAGTGGCATGTTCGGTCAACTGATAAGTTGTATGGCTGATTACAGGTAAAGCAGTAATTTCTATTTGACAGTTGCGTGTACTCTTGGGTGTGGAATACCTTAATTTTATGGGGAACATCCTGTCCTTGTGTAATACTTAATATATATATTCCAACAGATGACATTACACAAATTTTTCTTCTGTTAAATGAATGATTTGTATATCATCATAATTTGCTATTTATATAAACCACATTTTGGTATAATAATTATTTACCATATCAACATTGAATATTATGAATGTAGAATGAAATATGTCTACAGTATGATTGGTTTTAATCATTTAATTTATAAGATTTAGGAATCAAAATTTGTAATTATTTAAAACCCACATTCAAATTGTTTTATATCAACACACCCTCATTTGAATTATTTTATACTTTAGATTTCATAGCAATATTTGCATTTGTAAAATATTTATATACCCAAATTTTCAATTATTTTACGTGCCCAACTTTTATTTTGGTTGTAAGAAGTGTAACTTGGAACAACAGTATATCATATAAAGAGAAATAAAGATTAAAGTTATATCATGAATATTGGTCATGATTTGTAAAACTGAGAACTGTCAAGTAAATTTAAGACACAATTCAAAATGTTCAGAATGTGTCAAGCTATACTAAGAAAAATAAGAATGTCGAGAAATGTCAAGACAGTATTCAAATGTCAAGAATTTGTCAAGAAATTTTAAGACCATATTCAGAATGTCGAGAATATGTCGAGTAAATTTCATACAAATTTAATATAAATGGAATTTGTCAAGAAAAATTAAGACACGAGTCATACTTTTGGAGAATGTCGAGTAAAAGTTCATGCAAATCAAGACAAAACTGGTCTTTTCAGACTTTTAGACTTTTGTAGTGAGAGTATTCATTTTCATCCGGTCTTGTGCAAAGTCACTGATTTTCAGTTCATACCAGGTCAAGTTATTGATTTTCAAACTTGATCCTCCTCCCTCCCTCCTTTCGAAATCAAATGGTCGGTCCCTTACTGAAAGTTAACTACTACTGGGGTGTTTAACGACCTTGACTGGCTGTTAAGCCCTCGCACGGTCGGCTCGGTGCCCGAAGGCGATTGGTGAGCGTTTAAATAATTTTGTGCCATCGGTCAGGAACAGGTGGAGGACGTCATTTTGGTAGGCCGCCATCTTGGTTTTGTGAGTTGTTTTGGTTTTCTTTTGTTTACTATTTTGGTGTTATTTCTTCACAACGGCTGCTTTCAGGGCCAGATTGGTCAGCTTGGCAGCCCGCTAACCTCGATGATGGAGCACTGGTAGATGAGTCTCGGACGTAGTATTAAAGATGACAGGAAGCATTATCAGGTCCAAAGTCGTGAGACAGTGAAATGAAGGTCCATTATCTAACACCTCGGATACAGCCCTCGGACGTCAGTCGGCATAACACTCCCCATCCACAATGGGTTTTGGAGTGCATGTTGACGCGGGAATTTACGCACAGTACAACGTTTACTGTACAGCGTTGGATTGGTTTCTGTCATCTAAAGTAGTAAGTCGTTGATCCATCCAAAGTAAACCCTCATCGAAGATAGCGGGTAAGGAGAGCTGACCCAGCACGTCCGTTCAGCTGTAATGACTGAGACGTGACTGTGATGTGATGCTGAAAGTTAATGAAAGGACGTTATCAATTTATAGTCTGAGGCCTATATATCCGGTCTTTTATAGCCGACCATACGGTACGGGTTTTCTCATTATTGAAGGCTGTACGGTTGCCTATAACTGCTTACTTCCACATCTCCTTATTTTTATATTATACAAGTATTACATAAAATTAACATCAATGTTCCATACAAATGAGGTAAAGACAGATGAACTCGGTCACAAAGACATGTGCACTTTGCTATCATTCTATAGATCAAATATATTTTACCCACTACTTCATGTACGTACAGTATCTGAGATAAGGACTTGACCACTAAAACTTAATCTTGTTAACTGATCCATGAAATGAGGTCGAGGCCAGGTGAACCATGTATGACCGACATGTTGACCTTGCAAGGATACCATATATTAGTAACCAAATATTGTTATTCTAGAACTCATGATAAAGGAGATTCGAAGGATACAAAAGGCACATGACGAAAAAAACATTTTTTAGCAGTCACTAAACCATGAAAATAAGGTCAAGGAAAATAATTATATGACAGACGGGAACTTCGTAACACAAAGATCTATATACAAAGTATGGTTCATCCCATTCCTGTACCATCTGAAATATAAAGATATACAAATAGTTTACGGTGTTGCCGCCTCCACCATCAGATTGTATGCTGTATGCCTCGCATTCTGCAACTTGCTTCGAATGCGATTTAAAAAACCAACTGAAATTAGCTCTCTAATCTAAACCTGGTCGATGGGCTTTCAACTTAACAGTCGACAATGAAACGTAATAGCTACTGCTAGCTTAGGCAATTTTTCTATGTTGTTTCAATCTGATTAAAATTCTGAACTATATAAACTCATATGAGGATAACGAAATCAGAGATCTATATTTTAATTAGATTGATGTTGTTACAACCCTCTTTTTGTACATAATCTTTAACTTCATGTCATTTGTAGGCATATAAGTTTGTAAGATTGATATAGATTGATTAACCTGTTTGTAATTGTCACTTTGTTTTCATAACTTTGACGGACAATCCTCCCCTTTTTCACCGTTTGCAGTCTTTCTTATTTCTATAAAGCATATATACTCAGACTTGCTAATTCAATTCATTATACGTTAATATTACACCAGTTTTGGAACTAAGTACAATTTTATGTGCTTCCACACTCACCAAAAGAAAACTGGATATTTTCCCAGAAAATCATTACGAACACCTATCAAAAGACTTTCGATGAGGCTTGTTCTCCTCTTTCCAATGATATCAAATACAGCCGTGTGTTATTCCGTTAATCCAAATCGATAAAATTCGTTGACTGGGCACCCTACTATAAGTAGAAGTATGAAACGGTCTACAAATCAAGTGTGTTGACCCTGTAAGTGCCTATTTCCCGGCGAAAATTAAAGAAAAAAAATTGTGTCGATCATTTAGATTTACCATTACTTCACAAAAACAGAACACCATTACTCCACAAAAACAGAGCACCATTACAAGTTTACATGTATGGACATCTGCGTTTATTTTCTTTTTGGATGTTATGCTGGAATAATAAATGACAAGAACTCCTCAAGTACATGCATAATATTCGATTTGCTTCCACTTGAGGGTATGGTTTATGTTGGATCACATATGATGAACAATACCGCCTTCGCAAGACTAGCTGTCCACAATCGTCTTTGGCAGAAATTAACATGGAGTTGTGGGTACTGTACGTCTCTACACCCCAGAGATCTGTACATTCAGACACTGTTGATACTAATCATTCTTATGGGGATCAAAAGGATTCAGCATTTCTACAATACTAAACCTGTCCAAAGATTCTTGGCACCATGCAAGGGTTACAACTACAGTAGGTGTACTTATGGGGCAACATGTAAATTTGAACATAAATGTTTCAGGTGTTCTGAAACCACCCTATTAGAACCTGCAAAAAGAGGTAAGGATTACCAGTTATAGTCATTGGGGTATTCCCCTATTTGTGTAAAATAATGTAGAAAAATCTTTAAAATTTTATCCGTCAAAATCAACAGCAAAAGAACTAGTAGATAGTCTTCAATTATGTTTCAAATTGCAATATTCCGGTCCACGGTTACCTGTTCAAGCAAACAATTCAAAAAGTGTGACTATACCTTCAAATAAAAAATGAATAAAGAGATCGTTATGGGTAAAATTGCCATCATCCCCATTGCCAACTCTAAGAATTTCAACTATATTTTTGGCCGAAAAGAAGAACAGAGATTTTCGTTTAATTCATAATCTTTCACATCTCTGTGAATGACTTTATAGATGAGAAGTTTTGCTCAGTGCAGTACTCGAGTATTGACGACGCCGTGAGGTTAATTCAAAATATAGGATTTGCCGGAAAGTTGTCCAAGTCGAACAATTAGAGTGCTTTCCGTTTGCTAAGGGTTTTATCTTCTGATTTTTATAACTTGGGTTTCGTTTTTGATGGTAAGTTTAACTATGATCGTTGTTTACCACAGGGAGTCTCAATCAGCTGTGTCCTGTTTTCGAAAAGTTTTCAACAACGCTTCATTGGTTTACGGAATTCACTTATGGAAATCCAAATATACTTCACTATTTGTACGATTTCCTTTTTGGAGGCGAAGCAAATAGTCCAATTTGTCAGAAAACACTTGACACATTCAGGGGAATCTGTACATCATGGGGGTTCCATTGGCCTAAGACAAAACTTTCCAACTTACAAAAAGTTTAACCCTTTTAGGGATCGAATTTGATACCTTAAACATGGAAATGAGGCTCCCTGGGGGAAAATCTGACCAATTTAAAACGAACATTGCAGCTATTTCTACACTATAAGAAAATAACTTTGCGTCAGTTGCAGTCCCAGTTAGGGTTGTTTAACTTTGCAAACGAACCCTTTTCTAT
>JAASAO010000025.1:0-48594 GCA_017311375.1 Mytilus coruscus | reverse complement strand
TTTACTGTTATATACGTGATATATAGATATAAGAAGATGTGGTATGAGTGCCAATGAGACAACTCTCCATCCAAGTCAAAATTTATAAAAGTAAACCATTATAGGTCAAAGTACAAGAAACACTTATAAACCACATCAACAAACAACAACCACTGAACATCAGATTCCTGACTTAGGACATATATATATGCATGAATTGGTGGATAAATAGCATGTTTTGGTGGATATGTGATTAAAGTAGGCGCAGCCTGATACGACCGCAGAGGTCAAACCCTGATCAGTTGGGGCAAGTTTGGACACAATATTCAAGCTTGATACTGTCTGAATTTGGATTGTGATCAAATTTTTTACATAATATAGGTTTCTGACACAAAATAAATGTGGTCAAAGGTCTTAAAAATCCATTGCGCAATACTGTGCAATTGAAGATTTCTTCTTGAAACTTTTCAAAAATTAGAAATTTTGAAAATTTTGAAAAAAAAATATGAATCCCTTATATGTAATTAAAAAATTGGAAAAAAATTTCCCCCCCCCAACTGTTTAAAACCCCCCTTGGAGCTATAACCCCAAAACACAATCAAAGCCTTTCCTTTGTAGTATGGAACCTTGTAGTACAATTTCAGAGAGATCCATACACTTACACACAAGTTATTGTCTGGAAACTAGAAAAATGCTTGTTTTGGCTCTTTTTGGCCCCTAATTCCTACATGTTTGGGGCAATTAACCCCAAACTCAATCCCAGCCTTTCCTTTGTTATATGGAACCTTGTGGTGTAATGTCAGAGAGATCCATACACTTAAACACAAGTTATTGTCTGAAACTAGAAAATGCTTGTTTTGGCTCCTTTTGGCCCTTTAATTCCTAAACTGTTGGCCCCATAACCCTAAAACATATAAAATGAATCCCAACCTTCTACTTGTGGTATTAAACATTGTGGTACAATGTCAGAGAGATCCATACACTTAAACACAAGTTATTGTCTGGAAACTAGAAAAATGCTTGTTTTTGGCTCCTTTTTGGCCCTTTAATTCCTAAACTGTTGGCCCCATAACCCCTAAAACACATAAATTGAATCCCAACCTTCTACTTGTGGTATTAAACATTGTGGTACAATTTCAGAGCAATCAAAATACTTAAACACAAGTTATTGTCCTGAAACTAGAAAAATACCCCTAATTCCTAAACGGTTGGGACCATCATCCCCAAAATCAATCCCAACCTTCCTTTTGTGGTATTGAACCTTCTTAAAAAATTTCATAGAGATCCATTCACTTAAACTAAAGTTATTGTCCGGAAACCAATGTGTCTTCGGACGACGACATCATACCATTATACGATCCCAAAAAATTTTTTGCGGTCGTATAAAAACTAATATATGGTATGATCTCTCCACCAAAGACCAAATTACAACCAAAAGCACACCTGTCATGCCTGTTAGCCAAAGGTGATAGATACCATGGATACCCTGGTAATCTAGTCAGCTAGTGATCTGATAATAATGAACGTTTTAAATTATATTTGCTAGTAAAAATTTAAATATTTTCCAGAAAATATATATATTGATTTATACATGTTAAAATTAATGAAATAGCAATTTATTATAATAAATATATATCTATAGGTAGCAATATCACTACCCCTAGAACTGAATAAGTAATTATCCATGTTTTAAATATCTATACCACATGTACCAATATCAATATCTTTTTAAAAAATTGTATGCAAAAAGAAATAAATTTTAAATAATTTCCCCTATCTACCAACGTTTTACTAGAATTAATAATAGTAAACCCTGTTAAAGAAAACAAGGAAAATTTTAATCATCCAGTATTTGCCAGTTTTGTCCTGTGTAACTGTAAATCAAAACTTCCTCCTACATAGGAGTACCTCATGTAAAAGGTATTCCTCCACAATAATAAAAGTGAATTTATCCTAATGTTAAAAGTATCACATATACAAATGATGAATAATGTTTCACTAAAAGTAAAAGATAACTTATCCTAACTTTAAAAATGTTACATAAATTATCACTAATGGTAAAATCCAGTCAAAGATGTATGCCATTAAATTATATTTAAAAGTCCGTCCATTGAATAGACCACTAAATGAGAATTGAACAGGGTAGAAATGCCAGTTAATACCACTGGTAAATAAAATACCGAGGCGGCATTTAATTCCAACCTTGAGAAAAATACCATCAGACGTCATCGTGCAGAACCATGTCGGGCATGTGGTAGTTTTACATGTTTAATACATTTTCTAACAATTAAAAGATTCTCCTTTGAGTGCTAATGTAACATTCCCTGCATAAGGAGTAAACACTTAATTGAAATCAAACTCTCTCTTTCCCTCACGTAGTTTTGTTTCTTCGAGTTACTTTTAACAGACGAACAATATTTTAGACAATCTGATCCGTATTTGACTCCACAGGAAATTGAAAGATGTATTGTAAGTGTCATCAAAATGTTTGAATGCTCGGTTACTAAGTCGGACCATAACAAACTCGGCCTATTACAGATCGGTATACACTAGGCCTATCAGAGGAATATATGTATATGTCAGATTTCTTGTTTTAAATATCAATATGGGGGTCGTTTTCCAACTTTATGAATATTGAACTTTTTACATTTTTGGATTAAACTGTTAAAATAGTTGGTTCATATATTAAACTGATGCAAATTTGTATAAAAAGTCTCAAAATCAAGGGATTTGTTTTACATTTGTTCACTAGAATACAAAAACTATACATAAAATTTTTATTAAAAGTAAATGTACATTTCGTTGGAAGCAAAGTATTTTAATTTAAGACATAATTTGGCACCAATATTTCTGTTAATTTCTAAAAAGCGCTTTTTCTTATTTTTACCTCCCCCTTTTTATCTTTACTTTTCTTTTTTTTCAATATGTCCCATTATTGTTGTAAATGTTACATATTTATGTTGTTTATTGTTTATTTGTGTTTAACTCATGTTCCAGAAGAAATCCGTTTGTTTGGGTTTTATACAAACATTTATAATGTCTTATCATATGCATGTCTAATGGAATGTCAGACTAATGTTGACAATGAATTAATATCATTTGTGTATCGTTGACACCTCAGTTTGTGATTACACTAGTTATAGATATAAACCTCTGAATCTGTAATTATGACCAGTATATTAAACTGTAATTGTGTATTTACATATATAGAATTAGTAGAATATCTATCACTCTCCAAGTGTTATTTGGTCACAAGTGTTATTTGGATAATAACGGTGTTATTCTGTCATTCGAGTTACCGTGAAAATAATACTAGATCTGAACATCTGCATATAAAAGGCAAGGAATTTCTTGTCATGATCCAAAGTGATTGAATTTGTTTTATATTATGTCAAGGATGCTGGGAAGACTCATTTAGACATATTTTAAATTTTCAGGTTTCTCTGAATTCTCTTTGAAAATTGGACATACAAAAAATCTTCAAACCTTTTACAAGATATCAAAATACCTGCAAACATGACATTATAATGCTTCCAGTAAACAAGAGTAACTATGTGAAACTTACTTCAACATTTCATTGCAAACATTATTATATACAGTATTATCATGATTATAGTAATCTCAGTACAGTATAATCCTGTCCTTTGTAAGATTTTAATTTGAAATAAAATTTGTGTATCTCTCCCTTCGTAATCTTGAAACTAGGAAGGTGAAAAGGTTGCGTAATCGCGACCTTAAAGTTATGGTCCGAGTTTGTTAGAGGCCGAGTTTACCTGTAACGTACATTCAAGCACCGACAATACCAGGATTGAATGCCGCCACTATCCAACAATCTGAAAATTTCTATAAACTGATAAAAATGCCTAGAACAAAAAATGTACAGTACATATATGGCATATAAATATGCAAAAATATAAACATTGTTTTATGTAACCTAACCTAATTTTTAAACGACTCCGAGTTAAGGTTGATTTCAACTGTTTAACCAAAAATGGTTGTTTACATTACGAATAATTTCTACATGCACACAAACCTGGAAAACTTGAAAACTTTAAGTCCTGGCAGCACATAGATAAATCGAACATGAATCCAATTTGTGTTTTAGAATGATCAAACCTTTTTGGGGGTTATGAGAAACTATTTCACAACTTAACAAGATTGGCAAAAACCGGTCAATACTGGTAAAGACCAGGCCAATGGTCTGGCAAATACTGGTCAATTGAAATTACTAAGTCACCAGTACCTACCTAGTCAATTTGTACTGGTCAGAAATCTGAAACATAATGCATTTTCACAAATATTGTGCTTATAAATAAGAACATTCACCACCATTGGGCCAATTAAAATTGGCACTGGCTACGGTTACATGGAAATGTAACAATAATATAAAATTATTGTTACATTGGAGACTAATTGCCGGAATGCAGGGTTGGGTAAGGAACCGATTAATTACGAATGTAACAATAATATTTGGGTCTCACGGTTACATTGCGTTATTGTTACATTAACGCACTGCAATGTACGATGGGAATAGTAATAATTATGTATTAAAATAAAACTGGAAAACTTTTATTTGATATTTACAATATTGCATACAATATTTTGATTTTTATTTACAATGACAGTTTCTACAAATCCAGTATATTGTTTTGGAGCATGTTTAAGTCCGACGCATTTTCGTGAAACCACTCAAAGCAGCCATCACAAACCAGTGATACGGTAATGTGCACGCTCAATATTGCATACCGTACAATTCCATTCTGCATTTTCCCTTTATGAAGTTTAAGAAACTTTCAATGTCTGAATGCCATGCTTCAGGTGAAAAATATTTTGTTACTCTTGCGATGTTTACATTTTCGTCCAATATTTTTTTTTTGGAAACATGTTAGGTTGTTTAAATACAAGTCAATTGTGAAAGCAATTAATGTTGACATTTGCCGGCAGATTGAAATTGGTGGAAACAGTGTTTTCATTTTCAGAGTCCAGATATTTTGTGATCTTATCAGTCGTGACAGAACATGCTCTATTGAACAGTTCATTAAGTATTCATCAATAGTGATATTGAACTAAACTGTAGTAGTCATGATTTTTAACAACACCAAAACAATCAATACTTATATTCGCTGAATAATATTATTATTATTAATATTATCTAGTACATATCAAGAATTAAGCAACATAACTATAGAAGGTTTAAGTTTAATAAATCTATCATACATTGCAGTCTTTAATGTAACAATAACGCAATGTAACCGTGACCCAAATATTATTGTTACATTCGTAATTAATCGGTTCCTTACCCAACCCTGCATTCCGGCAATTAGTCTCCAATGTAACAATAATTTTATATTATTGTTACATTTCCATGTAACCGTAGCCAGTGCCATTAAAATTACTGTGATTGATCAGAAGACTTATATCCTTGCCCATTCGACTTTTTTATTTAAAAAAAAATTACTATTAACAGATTTGGTTCATGTCAGTTACCATGTTCACCAGTAAACACCGATAGTTTCGTTTCAAAGAAAACACCCTGTTGCAAAATTAACATGGTTTTATATTTTCTTTTGAGTAATGAAACCGAAATAATTAAGTCAAAATATTCCACTGCTCTACATATATATACGTATACATATACACTTGCAAGTATTAGAGATTGATAATGGGAAAGGCCTCAATTATTTGGGTTACAAGAAATTAACAATGTCAAAGAACACAAATCGGGTTTAGTCGCTAATTTCTGTATACATCAGAAAACTGGATTTTTTTATTTGTTCAAGGACTTGATGTTAGAAAATTTGGACCAAAACCCCCCATGAACCATATACAAACCACAAAAATCATGGCACATATAGATGACTTTAGAATTTGTGCACTTTCCGTAGCTTAGTGTTACTACATCATATTAAGAATGAATTGTTCGGAAACGTCGCTTATGCCAATTGACTTTGGATCAACTGGTGTAGCTCATTCATAACAAATAACGAGATTGGTGTATTGAGCCTAGGTTTTTTAGTTTGTTGGTTTACAGATTTTTTGTGTGAAAAAGACGGGTAATTGTACTAATAATAGTTTTGGAGTTTTGGCATGCTTTTTTTTTCTGAATTTTTAGTTCCAAACATTATTGTGCAGCTGTTTTAAACATACAATGCATACCATTCATTGTCAAATAAGTTTTTAAAAAGGGGGTATGTCCTCAGACAAACAAAAAATAAATGGTCATTTCACAAACGAAAAAAAAACCAGCTGCTCGTTGCTTTTCATCAACTTTCAGGATACATAGTGAACAGAAAGATGGGGTTATCAGTTTCATCCTTAGGCAGGCAATCTCGCTTTTGATATTCAAATGGACGAACATTTGTTTTCAATCTATGAACAAGAAAATTCCAAATCTGTTACTTTTAACTTGACGTCTATCACGTTTGGACGGGTCCATTTTATCTATGAGATGAAAAATCTTACGGAATTAAGAAATTAAAGGAAAACAAACTTATTGTGATGGGCTTTTACCATAGGTTTAATTTCGTTTCACAAAACTATTTACATTAAAAATATTTCAAGGTCAGTTTTGATTGTCTTTTTTTAGGGACACAAACACTAAGTATTATTATAGAATTTTATTCTTTTCATTGCTTTTAGAAATGTTTTAACAGGCTTAAATAATGCATTTAAATTCAGGAAAATGTTGCTACTCAGATATTTTTATTTATATTTCAGAGACAATGTATTTGTTAGGGCCGGCGGGAATAAAAAAGCATGAACATGATGAAATGTCAATTTTATTTTTTTCTGAAAATCAGAAAAATAGGGTCGTCGGATCGGTAAACCAAAAAATTAAAAAACCTGGCCTAAGATGCAAATAGATTGATGAATGCTGAATTGTTTATTCCTTTTTTAAAATCATTTTACTCAACTTTAGCATGTATTGTTTGGTCATGTTGGTGTTACTTTGTAAAAGTCAATAGAAATTGCAGTTAATCATGCAAAGCTTAACATGCTTAACACATTTTGTACATATTTTCCCATCAATAACAATAAAATGATATAAGGTATGTACACTTTCAATGTGTAAAGATATATTTCCCTGGACTACTATATTGTGAAGTCCCTTTATATGGTAGAAAGGAATATTAACAAGTGAACTAAAAAATCTAACCCATCTTTAGTGTTATAATCCTGGAATAATTGGCTGTCAAAAGTACATGTTAATTAAACATGTTAAAAGGTTGTAACAAAAAGCAAAATTTGGCACAAAATTTTCAAATATTTATCTAGTAATTAAAAGGTAGATGGTCTATTTATGTACATATGTAAGTACTCAGAAATAAGAAAAAATTATGTCATTGACAACAAATATCCAGTGATACATGTGCAGGTGTGATTCTTACCCATGTCCAACCTTGGATGAAATCAGATTTTACATGTTTTTAGGGACAGAAGGCTAGGATAAATGAACAGAAATACACAGGACAGAAAGTCACTAAATTGGTAGATCCAAAAAATCAATTAACTTTCAAATGTTTGAATACATGTGAAATTGTTTTAGAAATAATGCCTTCTACATGTTCTATACGATAAATTTATTGTTATATTTGTTTTCTTCAGCATGTTGATGATGAGATGCCTTCAGGTTCTCAGGTTTCAGCCTCACAATCCATGACACAATCCATGACACAGGCAGAAAAGGCAGCCCAGAACATGGATCCTGCAGAACAAGAGAAAAGATTAAATGACCTGGTACAGTACCTGCTGATAATGGATCAGAAAAAAATTCCAATTAAAAAAATAGGTAATTATATATAATACTGTTTATCATTGTTTATATTAATTATAACATGAATTTTCATAAAGTTTCTAAGCTGTTGTGTTGCATAAACGAATACAATATACATGAACAAATATTTTGATAATACTTGAAAAAAAGTGGTGTTAGTCTTTTGAACTCTTGTGGATAGTTGTCTCATTGACAATCATACCACATCTCCTTATTTTTGGTGGAATAAGACTTTCAAGTCTTCTGAAATCCAATACTGTTGTATGGCAAGTCTAAACATAAAATGTTTCCAGTAGTGTTTCTGTATCCCTTTCTGTACTCAACAATTTTATAACTTCCATGCCTCATCTCGACACTGATATGTAGACATGATCAGTAACAATTTTGTAAAATAGCATAGATATGCATCATTTTATGAAACAAAGAGAAACAAATGGACAGTTACATGAATTCGGGCTTGTATAGTCAGCAGTTTTTTACTCCAAAATTAAAATTACCAGGCAGGGGTGCATATGAATTTTATTTAGAGAAGTGGAATTTCATCAGTCCTAGGGAACCAGCAATTCCCTAAAGGGATTATATAAGAGAGGGGTTTGCTTGAATAGCACGACAACACATGCATTCTTGTTTTATTTGATGGTTATAGGCCATTCATGTCTCACATCTAGTTAAATACATATAACCATATCGTTTCATTACCATAATTTTGTTTTGTTTTGGTACAGATATCAATAAGCAGGTTCTGAAAGAATTCAGTAAAACATTCCCGTACATGATTAAAAAGGCTGGAGAAAAGCTGCTTAAAGTAAGAACATGCTTTATTCAAAAACACCTTTCACTTCTGCTATTAACAATTTACTTCACTGGTCCAGCATTCCAGTAAAGGGTACGGTACCTGTTGGTTAACATGCTATATTTGTTTGTCCAGCAACATAAAGGAAGACATAGGTGTTACTTTATTTGCATAGTCATCAACACCAAATATTCAGTTTCCTGATAAGTATAAAAAGAGATATTGCCCTTAAAATATGATTTTTACCAATTTTTTTAGTTTTTGTAGAAACTATGGTAGATAGAGAGAGACTTTAAATGGCATGTTTAAACACACATTAATATGCATTAAACAGCAAAATCTGCAGAAAAAATTTCATGTGAGCGATTTCATGCTCTTAGGAGCCTATTGTTGAATGGAGCACTCGCCAGCACTGGCGCAGTGGGACTGAATATGAACAATTCTCACCAGTTTTTTATGAAATTATATAAAAGGTTTATAGCAGTAAAGGGTCAAAAAGAAAAAAAAAATTTTTAAAGGAGTTATGCCCTTATAAATTTTGGAAATATAAATTATATGGGAAAGTGCATTTGTAAGTGCTCTCAAGGCTGCATTTCTGTCTGGATTTTCATGAAGTTTATATCATAGGTTTATATCAGTGGTGTATTAAACAATGTACAAATTCAAAAATCAGCGCTGATCAATTAATTTTACTTGAGTTATGTCCCTTGGAAATGTACATTCTGTAGAAAATTGTGTTCAAAGTGCTCTCAAGCCCTCCCATCTTGTATGATTTTGATGAAATTTATTTTATATTAAAAGTTTATATCAACAAGGTTTTGGATGGGTATCAATAATCAGCACAGATCAACTCTTTTTACAGGATTTATGCCCTTTTGAAATATAAATTATATGAAAAATGCATTGCAAGTGCTCTCAGGTCTACATTCTTGTCAGATGTTTGTGAAATTTATGAAAATAAAAAAAAAAAAAAAACATATTGAAGTCATTGCCCTTGGACATGTTGGACAGATAAAATATGGGCATCAGTGAGAGACATTGGAATACTGTTCTTTATTACCTTTACAGGGATGTCATTAGAAGCCGGCAACCGCGAATTCCACCGTTACTTCTGCTTTGGCGCGGCTACTTCAAAATTGTCAAAATTAATATTTTCACAAAGTTTTCATTTTTTACCAAGTCGATGAAACATTGATAATTAAAGAAATTCAGACATAAACGATTCATTTTCTGAAGAACAGAGATTTAAGCATTGACTTTACAGTGTGAAGCACTTCCGGTACTTGTTACACAAGATCGTACATCAATCTAACTTTCGGCGACAAAATAAGTTTGTTACTTCATTTGAACGTGATAAAAATTGCCTCCAGTAAATGTTTAATCCATTTATTGCATTAAAAACGTTATATTCCTTTCCAAATAGCTTGTCAAACATCGTTATTTTTGTAAATTTTCTTCGTCCGCCATTAACTGTTTACTAACTACGAATCGGAAACGGACCAGCTATGACCGAAATCCGTATTTTTACAATAATAACTACAGACGCATGAATGGAATAGCTTACAAGGAAATTGGTCCCAAACGGAAAAATTACGCATTCCACACGCATTAACAGACTTTTTGTTAGATTTACTTGCTTAATGTATATAATTCCATATATATATGGATTGTTTAAAATATTGATTAAACTTGCTTAATTAACTCTGGGACTATAATACTAATATCAATATATATGGCCCAGCTTAACTTTGTATATCTTTTGATGAGAAACACTGAATTTCATAAACATGATAAACAAGATAGTTTTTTAATTGAATTGTAATTTATATATTATAATTTCTTTATCTTTTGTCTTAAAAAATCTTTTAGTGCTAGATATTTAGTTGGCAGTTTCTTACAAGAACCTAAACTTAAACAACTTTGAATTTGAACTTTTCCTTTAATTGTATACTTAGATATGAATTGAACAATATAAAAGAACATTATTTACATATGACCCTTTGTGCTATAGGTAGTAAAAACCAAACTTTAAACTCTTTCAAATCTCACCACTTCTCCCTATCAGTTTCAAAAAGAGAAGTCACTTCTCCCTATGATTCTGAAGTAGTGTGAGCCCTGCATTATGCATTTAAGGATGTACTTAAGTCAAGTTTTGGAATTTCTGTCAGATTTTGGACTCTGGTTTTTCCTACGATACAGGGTAAAATGTTTTGCCCCATGACCCCATTTTTCTTTTCATATATAATACTTCAATTATAACTCATAAAAGGTCATATACCAAAATTTAAGCAGATTGTAGATTTCTTCTCTTTCCATTAGTTTGCTTCTTAACTTAAATGCTCTTGAAGTCTTCTGACTTATACATGTAGTATCAATTTTAAATTCTACATTTTCTAATTTCACCAAAGTACATCCTTAAAGACTCACCTTTTGCCTGCAACAGTCCAATTCATCATTTGATTTATTGTAATAAGTATGTGAAATTATTAATACTGAGAAATACAAAAAATGTTGTCTATGGGTTAGAATTATTTGAATAATTGCATGTCTACAGTTAAATTAAAATATTTTCAACTAATAAGATCAAATTTGAATCTTTTCCTGAATGATCACCATGTCTTACAGAGTCATGCCTTCATCATTTTCCTCAAACAACTTCAACTACTTGTTAACTGAACGTCTTGATATAGTGATAATAATATTTATGTGATCAACTTTATAGAAAATATGACCATCTTGCTGCTCATTTACCTTATCATCATTAAAAAATGGTGTTTGATTAGGACTAAATAAGAGTTCAGGAGCCCCAGAATGCAGGATTTTGCACCATTTTAGAAAAAATTCTGGGGCCTTAAGCGGCCCCGACCCTCGCGTGATGGGCGATGAGCAAGCTCGTCGCACCAGACGTCCGCAATCGTTGCCTGCTACTTTAATTTTTATCCTGCTACTTCAAAACCTAGTGACATCCCTGCTTTATATTTTATTATATTAATATTGTGATACAAATATTACCAGCCAGCCATGGTAGTTAAAACCACCCCAGGAGTATACAAATATTGAAGTCAGAATGGTGTGCCCACCAAATAATGTAATATGCAGCTATGGCATGTGAGTGTCCTTAGATTTCTTGTCATAGCATTTAAATTGCTCATATGCCTTGTTTTTGAACTTCAAAAGTTCACATTCAGTTTTCATGATTTGGCCTGTTTCTAAATTACTATTTAACTTGGGTCTTATATCTGTTGTCTGTTACACAATAAACTGATAGTTATACAGGTGGGATATTTCTACATGTCTACTCTTGCATGTCTTGTTGTTTATATGATTACTCTTATTTTTAGGTATTTGGTATAGAACTGATACAGTTAGAGGACAAGCTGAAGGAACCTATATGTTAGTTAATAGAATAGATACAGATGTAGATGAGTTAGAAGAGGCAGGACATGGACATATATTGACACCAATGCAATGGTTTGTTTTATATACCTTCCATACAGTTCAACTTTAGATTCTTTAACTCAAAATGGCTGATTAAAACATTTGGAGTCACCTTAGTTGTTAGATTTTCAAATTTAAGACTTTTCGTTATTTATTTGATTGGTTATTGGTAAGCTCCTTTTAAGATCAGAGGATGCAACTTTAAGGCAAATGTTTTTCACTATCTTTAGAATGCTTGAATCAGTTTCAAACTTTATATTGTTGGTATTCACTATTGGTGAACACAAGCTCCCTTTCAATTTTTAAAATTTTCCAGTTTGTCTTTCTAGAGTTATTGGGCTTTAACTCTTATTTGTATTTTCGCAACAGTTTCAGCATTTATAGGACAGTAGTATCTTGCTCTTCTGATGTAGCTGGTTTTGAATATTGAATCTTTCAAGTCTCAAAATTATTGCTAGAAACCCATGCCAATAAAACTAATTTGTTCTAGTAACTGGTACATTAATAGTTATTTAACATATTTAATAAGCATGATAAGAACAAATAAGATTGTAGTGATTTCAGAACTGTTTCAATTTCCTAAGTTGAAGTAATTGAAGTATGATTTTATATGTTTGCCAACACATTGGGTAGTGTACATAAAAGGCAATGCCTTAAAGTATTGGGGTGTTATTACTGTTTAATTTTCAATAATTACCGAAATTGATTAAATCATTATTTCGACAATTTCTGTTCTCTGGCTAACATGCTTACTTTGGGTAGAATTTGATAGGTTTTAATATAAACTTGCATAAAAGTATATACTATTTGCTAGACATAAAACAGGATAGAAATTTTATTGCCATCTTGTTATTGATGTTTTTACAGGCCAGAAGAAGATAATTCAAAGACGGGTTTACTACTAGTGGTGTTAAGCTTGGTTTTTATGAACGGTGAAGTGATGCAAGACAGTAAGTTATGTTCGTATTTAGAATGATATGATTGCCAATGAGACAACTATCCATCAAAGTTCAAATGAAGTAGATGTAAGTAATTACAGGCAACCATTCAGCCTTCAGCAATGAAAAAAGCCTATAATGTATAGTAAGCTCACAAACTTTTTAGTTGTCAGTAAGTTATACTTATTTCATGTTTTCTTTGAACTTATTGTACAAATATCTGAATTAATGTGCACTGTATGCCTTCTTCAGTTATTCAGGCAGTGAAACAGTTGAAAGTTAATATGCATTAATCATTGATAGCAAATAAATGATCTAGCTGGTTTACCAGAAGTGTCGGAGGATACAAGCACTTTAAAAAGCCCAATCGATCATGCCAAATTGTTTACAAAATATTTTATAGACAAAACTATACTTCATATATGTTAAATACAATTCATGATAAACATGATAAAGAACTTATAGTAATAACCTTTAATGAAATAGAATGTGTTTTCAATCTGGAAAGCCAACCAAAAGTCAACATACCATTTTCAACACTAGACAGGTGTCTAACGTGAGGGTACCCAAATTGCACCTATGTTTATTTATGATCCAGACAAAGGTTTCCATTCTGTGTTTATTTTGTAGATGTATCCATATTTACTATATAGTTCCACCAATTTAATTTTGAAACCATATTTAATCATAGAAATACAGGTTTGAACTGACCTCCAAACAACCCATGATTCTGTAATGAGGAGTACCCAAATTGCATCCATGCTTAAATTCATATCGGTAAAAATCGAATAACTGATGTTTTGTTTTATTTCTCCAAATATTTTGAACAATTTGACAATAGTTCATGCTGACTTTTCATTTTTGTCTCGCCTTGACGGAGTCAAAAAGCGAGACAAAGGTATGCTGTTTCCTGCGGCGGCGTCAACAATGTATTAGTTTGTGGTTAGGTCTAGTTCATGGTGAACCACTAGTGGTAGGTCAGTGATATTTGGTATGCAGTTGTATTAGCATTGGCACATCTCATTACCATGGAGATTATTTGGCCCCGCCCCCTCAGTCAAGGTTTATTGACTTTGAAACTTTGCTTAGTTTACATGTATTAGTTTGTGATTAGGTCAGTTTTTGGGGAACCACTAGTGGTAGGTCAATGATATTTGGTATGCAGTTGTATAAGCATTAGCACATCTCATTTCCATATAGAATATTTGGTCCTTACCCCGCAGTCATGGTCTATTGACTTTGAAACTTTTGCTTAGTTTACATGTATTAGTTTGTGATTGGGTCAGTTTAAGATGAACCACTAATGTTAAGTCAATGATATTCGGTATGTAAATGTATTGGCATTTGCAAGTTTTATTTCCATGGAGATTATATATCCCCACCCCTAATTATGGTTCATTGACTTTGAAACTTTTACATAGTTTACAAGTTAATGTTTGTGTTTAGGTTTGTTTAAAGGGAATTACTTATGAAAAGTCAATCGTATTTGGTTTGCAGTTGTATTAGCATTGGCACATCTCATTTCCACTGAGATTGCTTAGCCCTGTACCTTCAGTCATGGTTCATTGACTTTGAATATTTGCATAACTTACATGTTAAAGTATTGCTATTCTAATTTCAACATTTGCGTTATCAAAATAACAAATAGGCGAGACATATCTCTGTGTTAACAGTTTATTTGAGAAATGGATGCCTGTAACATATTTTAATTGCTCATTTTTAAAAGTTGATTTTTTGTGGACGTAGAATGGTGACGTTTCCATAGATTTTGCTTTTTCCAGTGAATACTTCATCTATTGATATGTACTTTGAACATTTTGTGTATATTTAAATATATTAAGCTATGTTGAAAGACATACAAAATGTCAAATCATAAAAATACAAATTGTTTAGTCTCTAAGAAAACTTGTAAGATTTCCTCTGCTATTTTTTCTAAATGGGTGCAATTTGGGTACTGTGATGTTACACAATATGTCAAGCTAAATAAATTAATTAAAACAAAATTGTGATTAAATTAAACAGAAAGTATTAAAGATCTGCCAAAATTCCTGACAGGCACATACACATTGTGTTTTAGTTCTTTGAAATCTTAACCTGGACAGATTTGTATTTTATTGTCATTTTGTTTACTCCAGTTCAATATTACTTACTTACAACTCCCGTTAGCGCCATGTGTAGCATAGGGCGCAAATGGCCAGTTCAATATTATATGACCAATAATGATATTGTTTTTATATTATTATGAAAAAGAATATTATTATGTTTTCAGAAAAATTTGTTGATTATGGAATTAGGTGGATACTCACATCATTACTTTAACAGGTAGTCCCTCTTTTTTGGTTTGCAGAAAAAGTGTTTACTTTGAACAAAATTGTCCAAAATTGAAGTGAATTGTTCTTTTTGTCGAGCCTGCGACTTTTGTCGCAAAAGCGAGACATAGCGATCCTACATTCCGTCAGTGGCGGCGTCCACAAATATTCACTCTGTGGTTAAAGTTTTTGAAATTTTAATAACTTTCTTCAACTATCCTGGATTTCTACCAAACTTGGACAGAAGCTTGTTTATGATCATAAGATAGTATCCAGAAGTAAATTTTGTAAAAAAAATCATGTTTTTCCATATTTTACTTCTAAATAGACTTAGTTTTTCTGCCAGTTAACATTACATTTACTCTGTGATAAAAGTTTTTAAAATTTTAATAACTTTCTTACTATCCTGGATTTGTATCAAACTTGAGCAGAAGCTTGTCTATGATCAAACGCTAGTATCTAGAAGGAAATTTTGTAAAAATTTATTTCCTGTTTTTCCGTATATAACTTATAAATGGACTTAGTTTTTTTCCAGTTAACATTACATACAGTCTGCAGTTAAAGTTTTTAAAACATCTATTATGTGCATTCCCCTATCACACTGAAAACATAGACAACAGTAAAAGTAGGCGAGACACTGGGTTCCGTGGAACCCTTACGAATTTTTATAATTCATTCATCTGATCACTACAGCTTGTATCTTTCATTTTTTTTTTTTTCATTTCAGCTCATTTATGGCACACCCTTAGGAAGCTTGGAATTGATCAAGAGTAAGTATAGTTATCGATACGTTCTTTCTCAGTTTAAAGTACCTATAGCTTGCTTGTTGATCTTATTTAGGATTCTGGTAAACATCTACCTGTACAGTTATAAACAGTCTATAAACAATTTGGGATTTTTAAGGGATTTGTTCCAAACTTTTAGCCACCTAATTACAAACTGAATATTAACTCTTGAAGGCCAAAGCACAGTTAAAAGGTGGTTACACAGATTTTTTTTCTTCAATTTTGTATGCAGAAAAATAGCAATGGTGAATAATGTTGTCTGATTTACCATTGTTTACAGATTTTGACAAATTTGTGCAGAATGCACCCATTATTTTTAAAGAAAATACTCTTCAACTCTTCCTTTGAATGGCATTATATGCAAAACCAATCCTTATACATTTTTTAACAATCACAGATGGTAATTATTATAAAGATTGTGTCAAATACTCCTGTTTGGTCTTTTCATCTGATATTATTTTGTTCCATGCACTGTTCCTGTAGACATTTTATCATCGTATATTCAGGGAGTTGTTGTGATGCTCCTTATAGTTGAACTTATGTTGATTTAACAAAATAATGATTTATTAATGGAAGCAGTTTAGCCAATTGCCATTCAAACAGTTAATCAGTTTTGGTACATTTGACATCTGCTAGCTATGGGTTCCCTGGAAATTTATCTGACATTGAAAAAAAACAAGGATTCTGAACTCCATTAGAATTATCTCCCTTTGACTAGTTTGAAGGCACACAAATTTGAACAATATATAATAGGTGATGAAATTTGTTTATGATTTGTTATTGATACTTTATGTTATTCGGGATCTTCACAGGTGATATGAGCTGCCAGGCAAAGGGGAGATACGACACTAACAGGGAATATGAGCCTATATCCCCTGCGAAGCCTGAATAACAATTATATTATACTAGAGTGTCCTGGTTTTAATATTAATTACCAATTCTATCTTTGTTTTACTTCACAGGGATATGGGCTCATATCCCATGTTTAGATAACCAATCAAATTGCAGGATTAACCAGGATTAACCGGGATATTTCACTCGAGTATCCTATAATATAAGTACACATATGCAGCATAAAAGAACCAGAAAATTAATTTTAGTTCACCTTAAACTGGCATAAACCAGTGCTAGCCTATTGGTGGCAGATAGTCATGTAGAGTCTTCACCTGTATGTATTTCAAATTAATTTTTTTTATTTCAGTATGCCACATGAGGTATTTGGGGACACAAAGAAATTGTTGACACAAGAGTTTGTAAGGCAAGGATATCTTGAGTACATCAGACAGCCTAACACAGATCCTGCAGTTTATGACTTTAGATGGGGACAGAGAGCAAAACATGAAATATCAAAAAGAACGTGTTTAAATTTTGTATGCCAGGTGCGTGTTTAGATCCCAGTAATGGATTAACGTTGAATGTGTATGTCCTTTTTATCACAAGGCGATATATCACATGATCATATGATTGCTTGTTTTTTCAGTCAGAAATCTGACTCTGTCACCACTCCATATTTTAAGATAAGGCAGGTTTCTGAATAAAATCCTAGAAGATGCGTAAATGACTTACTAAAAGTATTAAACACCATTTTAATCATTTACCACCAACTGTTCACATTAATTTGCCCTTAAATAAAAAAAACAAACAGATTGACCAAATTTTAATTAAGAAATACACTTGCATAAGGTTCCTTTATAAATCAAAATTTATAGAATATTACTCTTTTTTATTTGAAGTAAAAAGGTAAGGTAGGATCAACTATAGGTCACTTCATACTGCCTTACAATGAGCAAATCCCATACCCTATAATAAGCTTTAAAAGACCCTAGCATGACCATGTGAAACAATTCAAAATAGAAGAAGCAACTAAATGATTTATGCTTAAACAATAAAAGAGAACTTTTTATTCAACCAAATATTTTAACAACTCTGAAAATCTTACAATAAAAATAAAATTGAGAATGGAAATGGGGAATATGTCAAAGAGACAACAATCCGACCAAAGAGCAGACAACAGCCTAAGGCCACCAATGGGTCTTCAAAGCAGCGAGAAAATCCCGCACCCGGAGATGGTAAAAAAAACCTAAAAACCCAAGTCAAATTAAAATTTTAAAAATGACAATTCATGTTGTTAGTAAGTCATATTTGTGTTAATTATTTTACGAATTGTTTTAGTAACTGAGAAACGTGTATATTAAAAAGCACTCAGGCTTCCTCCACCAATAAAAACTGGCCACCAGGAAATATTAAACCAATAGTGCTGAAAGTGGTGTTAAACACCAATCACTGTATATTAAAGTAAACAGCAATGTAATATTAGTTTTTATTCATATTTTAATTGCAGTTGTATGATGATAGAGACCCAGAACAGTGGACCTCCCAGTATGCAGCTGTGCTTGAAGACGAAGGAGTTCAGAATGGGGGTCAGACATGATAACTGAAAGTTCAGAATGTCAAGGGAGTTAACTCTGTGATTGGAAATTTGTGCCAAAATGGTCGTAAAGGCCAAAAACTGTTCAGAAGACTATCTAGTCTTATTAGGAAGAAGAAAAGAAACAGACCTTTTTTTTATGAACTTGTAATGACAGCTATAGCTCCATATGTTCTTGGACTTGTAATGACAGCTATAGCTCCATATGTTCTTGGAGGAATCTATATTTTTTACCATGTTTTATGATCAGAATAAAGTAACAATTTACATATATTTTATGTTTTTTAAGAAAGAAAATGTTTAAACTGCCATTTTTAGAAAATCAATTACTGTGGATTCATTATTATTCGTAGGATTTCATTCTTCGTTGATTTCTAGGGTATAGGTAAACCCACTAAGTCAAATATTCAACCAAGTATCACAAGGCTTTTATACAGCCTTTGGCAAATATTCAACCAAGTATCACAAGGCTTTTATACAGCCTTTGACAAATATTCAACCAAGTATCACAATGCTTTTATACAGCCTTTGACAAATATTCAACCAAATATCACAAGGCTTTTATACAGCCTTTGACAAATATTCCACCAAATATCACAAGGCTTTTATACAGCCTTTGACAAATATTCAACCAAGTATCACAAGGCTTTTATACAGCCTTTGGCAAATATTCAACCAAGTATCACAAGGCTTTTATACAGCCTTTGACAAATATTCAACCAAGTATCACAAGGCTTTTATACAGCCTTTGGCAAATATTCAACCAAGTATCACGAGGCTTTTATACAGCCTTTGGCAAATATTCAACCAAGTATCACGAGGCTTTTATTCAGCCTTTGGCAAATATTCAACCAAGTATCACAAGGCTTTTATACAGCCTTTGGCAAATATTCAACCAAGTATCATGAGGCTTTTATACAGCCTTTGACAAATATTCAACCAAGTATCACAATGCTTTTATACAGCCTTTGACAAATATTCAACCAAGTATCACAAGGCTTTTATACAGCCTTTGGCAAATATTCAACCAAGTATCATGAGGCTTTTATACAGCCTTTGACAAATATTCAACCAAGTATCACAATGCTTTTATACAGCCTTTGACAAATATTCAACCAAGTATCACAAGGCTTTTATACAGCCTTTGGCAAATATCCATGAAGTACCTCAATCCATGAAAATGAATACACCTTATAGCTATTTGTCTGCCATTACTGGACATCACAAAGGTTCCTGTAAAATTTTGATATCACAATAGAAATAATGCCACAATGGAAAAGTGATTGTTGTATGACGTCAATAGTTCAAGAGGTACAGATTCTCAGGTCAAGCTGTGCAGATTACCAAATAGCAATTAGGTCTATTAATCAACAGTAACTGATAAAAATATGTAAGAATATACCACTAAAAACATTTCATTGTTAAATGATTTGTGAAAGTTGTTAGAAATTCCCAAATTAAATTAGTTTTAGTATATGAGTCTACTATGATGAGTTACAGATCGAGGTAACGTTTGGTTCCTCTCCCTGTTTTTTTGCTGAAATTATGGGGTTTGGACTTTGAAAATTTCATGAAAATAACAGTTATACAGACTTTTTTTCTAATTGCCTTCACATATTGAGCTGATTTTTAGAAAGTGAGTCGCCGAAATTAAGGGCTTTGGACTTAAATTTTTTTTTTTAAATTAACAGTTATACAGACTTTCATTCTCAAATTTCCACTCCTAAAAATTGCTTCTATATAAAAATAGGAAGATGTGGTATGATTGCTAATGAGACAACTCTCCACCAGAGACCAAATGATATAGAAGTTAACAACTAGAGGTCACCATAACGACCTTCAAGCTTCAAGCAGGGCCATTCGTGTCATTCCGACCCATCTAGTTTTATTTTCAAATTAAAAAAAAAAAAATTAACAGATATATAATTGAAGAAAGGTTTGGGAGGGGTGGTCAACATTTTCTGACAATATCAGGAGGGGGGGTCACATATGTTTTACAAAAGTAGAAAGGGGGATCATTTAAATTTTTTTCAGTTGTTTTTTTATTTGCCCCCCACTCCAGGTGATAAATAATGACTGGTCCCTAATTGTAGTATAATATTTGTATATATAAGTAAAACTTTGATCTTAAAATCGTCAACATCAAATTCCGTCCTAATCAGTAAAGCATCGAGACAAATCGTAAAAGCGGGTGCACTCTTGTATAAAAACAAAATGTACAGTAAATGAGGAAATATGATCGGCCATTATTTCGCATACAGCTACTGACCTGTTACTAAGAAAAAAAATTGTCCCGGGGTTGTTATGAATATTCTTCCTATGGTTTTAATGAAAATAAGAATTGTCAATTAGACTTAGCAACTACTCCTTAAAAGTAATTTTTAATATCCAGAGGCAGCTACATGTACATCCACTCAATATCCAGAGGCAAGATACATGTACATTCAGTCAATATCCAGAGTCAGCTACATGTACATCCACTCAATATCCAGAGGCAGCTACATGTACATCCACCCAATATCCAGAGGCAGCTACAAGTACATCCACTCAATATCCAGAGGCAGCTACATGTACATCCACTCAATATCCAGAGGCAGCTACATGTACATCCACTCAATACCCAGAGGCAGCTACATGTACATCCACTCAATACCCAGAGGCAGCTACATGTACATCCACTCAATATCCAGAGGCAAGATACAATACAATACAATACAAAGTTTTTTATTGTCAATTATGACGCCCAATAATTTGAGCAGTACAATTAAGTTCAATTTCATACAAATGATTACATATTGATTACATTGATTATTTAACAATTAAACAAAAGTCTTTTCAGCAGAATAATTTCTAAAGGAATAATATATATAGTTTTACAATATAATATAGATGGACAAACTACCGGTGACTAAATTGTATCTAGAATTAAATTTCTCTCTTTAAATAAAGTACACAATAATAAACTTACTTTTTAATTATAACATTATCCTCAGATGACATTAACCATATTAATTTTGATTTATTTGGGAGGCTTTTAAAGTTTTTATTTAAGTAATTTATATATTCAGATCTTTTATTTTCTAAAACAGGACACTGAAGAAGAAAATGAATTTCATCCTCAACTTCAGTGTTGCATAATTTACATATTCTATCCTCCACTCAAGTCCCACATATCTGCCTCTTTCAATTTCTAATTTATGTGCACTGACTCTGAACTTAGAGAGCAGTCGCCTTTCATCCTCATTTAAAATTAATAAGTATTTTTCCATACAAATATTTTCTTTAAATAATCTGTAAGTTCTTAGTTTATTTCCATACTGTTTATTTTGTCTATCATTGTAAAGTTCAGATTTCCAAATACAAGAATATTTCTGTTTTAATTTCCGGTAAATTAGTGATTTTAAATCCATGTTTGAATTTTTAACAAGTTTAAGATCTATATCAAGATATTTCATAAGAATAACAATACAACTATACCAACTATTTTTGTTTAAACTATTTAGTGATTTAGAGACATGCAGAGCTTCAGAGAGAAGGATATCATCAGACTTTAATATATATTTATAATATCTAAGCATATTTAAAATTACTTCAAGAAATAAGGGATATCTTCCCTTTTCACCCAATACAGCTATATTTGTAGATTTTTGGAAAATGACGCTATCAGCGGCATGTTTCCGATACCATTGACCAGAACTAACGGAAGTTGATTATGCCTCCGCCTACCGCACTCGGTTTCATATTTACTATTTTTCATACTAACTGGAATCTGCTTGTATTACGCTACACTCGAACAAAGTGTTGTAGTCGGACCGGAACCAGTTTACATACTTTATTTTATTTACCAAAAAGATATCTTGACCTGTCCATATGTTTTTTGTTATTAAATGGTATTTGGAGCTATCCCTTTGTTATATTTTTCATATTTATTCGAGCTTTCACTTTTATGCACATGTCTTACAATCGTAAACAATCGGTATGTACACATGATAAATAGATCCGTTTTGTTATGGTGTTGGACTTTTTACCCTCCAATGATCAGCAATCGCTAGACAAAATAGTTCTCCTAAATAATGTCAGCTTTTCATGCCATTTCAACTTTACAATCATTAAAAAAGTAATAATCGGAATCATTTTGATATCCATTGGATAGAAACTGGTCTTTATCCAGATTTACGAAGATTTTAATAATCAGAAATTAGTAATACGGTTATACCCACGCGGTGCGTATGAATCTTAAGTTTGTTTACAAAGTTATAGCAGCAGAGTCTTTAACTGTATCATTATTAATTAACTACACTGTTATTGTACTTAATATGATGAAAACTGCATATGCAATATAAGAAGTCAACTCGGCCAATACAGATTTTTTTTCCGTATTGGCCGAGTTTTGATCCGGCCAAAACAGGATTTCGGAACGTCTCTAGTTTTTATATCGTAAGTCACGATAAACTCAAACTGAAAGTAAACAGTTGTTTGTACGACGCAGTTTTTATTTACTCACCATAAACAAGCTGAAACGTTCAGTATGGCATATATTTTATGTTAAAGACGGTCCCATTCATTTGAAAAGCATTTTGAAAGTAGACGATGGAATTATTTCAGGTTTGGGGAACGAGTAAATTATCACAAAGTTCATTTCTTGACGACCTCATAATTTCATCATGTCGATGGTACAAATCGATTTTTACTGTTTACTTTCGCTTCTCGCTTTTCGTTTTGTAAACGGTCTTTTATTTTTAAACCCGAACCAGGCATATGCATTCTGTAATTGCGCAAATCTTCGTTCTTTGGTCAATTGGCTTATGGATAGTTGTATCAATTTCAACTCTTACATTATTTTTTTTACAATATATTTGCATTACACATGCAATGGCAGTACCTTTCAATTACTATCTATGTGTTGTGTCTAAATTAAAGTTGTAACACTTTATAGTGACTGGAAAGGGTAGAAAAATTCATCAGATGAGAAAAGGCTGAAGATACATAGAAACGGCACCAAATCATTAGATATTGCATCTTATAAAAAGAAACTGAGATTTGGATAGTTCCACTTCAAGGTAAAAATGTTTATCTCTTGTGAAATGAAATAAAAAAATATTGTAACACTGTAGTTAAGTAATAAAGATACTATTACATGTATTTCTGTATTGTCCTCATTGTTGGTCCTCGGCCAGCAGTATTGGCCTTCGGCTTCGCCTCAGACCAATACACCAAGACGTGGACCAATAACAAGGACAATACTGAAATACTTACGCAATAATATTATAGAATGACAGTATGGTTCAATAGCCTCTCAACTACTTTTTACATAAATATTAACTTCTGGCTTCAACTCCTTGTTCGTCTTGTCTGGAGATCTTCTTGTAGTTCCAGTTAGGCAAGCATTTTAGAGACGTATCCCGTCCATCCTCTCTTGACTTGTAATTTCTGGTGATAGATTTTGCCGCTTGACGTTGTATCCTTTCAAGCTTGTTTTTTTTTTTTTGTTACTGTGTAGGGGTCCCATACTATGGCTCCATATTAAATTGTAAGATCCATTCCTAAAGGTCTAGATAATTGTTCTAATCTGACACAAATTTCAATAACTGGAATGCTACCCAAGTTGAATATATGGTGACCTACTAGAACAGCATTTATATCACTATTGAAATTGTGTTTAATACCATGATTTTTCAATGTCATTAACTTAAATGGAGACCGACATTTGACCTGAAAGGTGGTGTGGGAGTGCAAAATCAAAAACTAACTGACTATGATATATGGTTAAAGAATGAATATCAATTACATAGGTCAACATGGTCAAGGGCAGAGTTGTTATGAAATAACAATATGGCAGAGAAGTGGTTTCAAGTTTCATATAAAGTGACCTGACTGACATGAAATAAAAAATCAAAGGAGTATCCCTATTTGTCTAATCTTCAAGGTGAAATAAAACTAGTAAAACAATATTATACTATTGTCTAAATCTACAGAAATATAATTTGCTTCAAGTAACAGAAATAACTAGGTCACTAGTAACTTATTTAATGAGTATGTGGGGTATAAGAGCTTGATAACAACAGGCTCTTCATAATCATTTGGTTTGAAAAGGATACTAGTAGTCTTTATTCTTGATTTAGAAAAATGTAATTGCAAGACAAAAATCACATTACTTAGAATACTTTAGATCATTGAGGTAGTCTTTACATATATGTACAAAAGAACAGCCAGTAGTCATTGGATATTGTAGATCATTCAAATAGTCTTGACCTATTTATTAGTACAAAAGAACAGCCAGTAGTCATTGGATATTGTAGATCATTCTGGTAGTCTTGACCTATTTATTTATAGAAAAAAAAAACAGCCAGTAGTCATTGAATACTGTAGATCATTCAGGTAGTCTTGACCTATACATTTGTACTAAAAACACAGCCAGTTGTCATCTTCACATAACACACACATATACGAATATCAATTATATGCTTACTAGGCATGTTGGAATGTTAAACTAATTACGGTATGTGAAAATCAAGACTTGCATGAAAAATATCACAATATTAGAGACAGTGGCGTCATTTTTCCTCAGAGCTTTCAGCTCTTTGATTTACCTAAACCCATTGAAAATTTACAGAATTTGACATGAATACTTTCTTGTTTCATGTCCTTGCATAGTTTAAATAGATTATGTTCATTTGTATTTAGTTTATTTATTACTGAAGCTCCCCATATTTCACTCCCATATAACAACACAGGTGTCATAGTATGATCAAATATATGTGAAAGTGTATTAATTTTAGGTTTATACAAGTTAAAACTTTTTTTATATTTAAATAAAGCTTTCAATCCCCTTTTATATAAATCTTCTTTAGCCTCTGTAAAGCTTCCACTTGCACTTACATAAATTCCTAAATATTTATAACCCCTAGCCCTTTCAATAGGTACATTATTAACATTAAATATTTTTTCATACAATTTTCCTGTTTTATTAAATACTACTGATTTAGTTTTCTTTATATTTATTTGGAGACCCCATTTATCACAGTAATTATATAGTTTATCAATACACTTCTGTAAACCATCAGCTGTTTCTGACATCAATACTAAGTCATCTGCATACAATAAGCAATTAAGCTGTAAGGAATTTAAAATAGCAGGTTTACAGGTCTCATCAAATGAGTCAAGAATATCATTTTAAAAATTTTAAATAAAGAAGGACTTAAATTATCCCTTGTTTGACTCCTATGTTAGATGTAAAGTTTTCAGTCATAGAATATTTGTCTACCTTTACACAAAGTTCAATATTATAGATACATGTACATCCACTCAATATCCAGAGGCAGCTACATGTACATCCATTCAATACCCAGAGGCAGCTACATGTACATCCACTCAATATCCAGAGGCAAGATACATGTACATCCACTCAATATCCAGAGGCAGCTACATGTACATCCACTCAATATCTAGAGGCAGATACATGTACATCCACTCAATATTCAGAGGCAGACACATCTACATCCACTCAATATCCAGAGACATATTTAGGATGGGGATCGTAGAGTGCTAACGCCCCCCAAAAATGGCGTCGCTATGCTCACGGTATTTTTTACCATTTTTGACAATTACAATCCCCTTTCCCCCCCGGAACCTGGATACGCCCCTGATGTCGGTCTACTCACATTGCAGATACTTTTCTAAACTTTGTATATGTTGACATAGATATATAAACGTATTTCAACCAAATCATATGCTTAAAAATATTCAATATAACGGAGTACTGTCTCCTGAATATCTACCTATATTTATTAACCCCCACTTTTTCCTCTCGCTTTTGAAGATAAGTGATTGTTCCCTTGAGGCCGAAGGAATGCAATTGTAATAACATTTACTGTACCAGTGTCTTTTCCGTGATGTTCGATGACAAAATAATTGAAAGTGTCCTCTTAGATTTTAACTTTATTAGTATAAATAAGTTTTAAAATTAGAAGAAAAAGAAGAAGCAAAGCCTAATACAAACGTCGGAAGAGCTGATAAAACATATAAGGACCCAAAATTAAGCCAAACCTGGACAAGGATTGGAATCAGAGCTATGCATGAAGGAGATACATTCCATAGTTTAAAAGGTGTCAGACCACCAATTAAAATCCCTATCTGTTCAACCAAATTTTGCAATTTTCACAGCTTTCTAAATATTTTACCTTAAGTTTAACTTCAAGGAAACCAGGTATATCCTGAATTGTACATGTATCACCTTTCTACATGCCAATTTTCAACCAATGTTTAAAGTCTTATAAGAAATTTCTGATCTTGAAAACACAGGTACTACCAAAATAACTCCCGGTTTTCTGAAAATCTTAAATTAGTGTACTATGTAGCGCATTAATCCTGATTTTTTAATGCAAAGTCATAGACAAGTAAATTTTGGCTCAAAATGGTCTGAATATATTTCCCTTTCACCAAAAGTTTCATTTTGCAAATTTGTTGGTAAGTTCAAGTAAACAATGACATCAAAAGCACTATTTTGTGTCAGAGTAGGACTACTTTTACATACGTTCTAAATTGGAGGGAGTAATTGGTGGTCTGACACCTAAAGAGACAAAAAAGTTGCTCAGAAATCTTTGTTTTGCTTTACTCTTAATCCTTAGTCAATTTGTAGTTAAAACATCCTATCTGAGCATAATGTGACTTATATTACAAATTTCACAGCTCAATTTAAACTGACTGTAATGTATGACTTTTATAGAAAATACTTGAAAATTTCATTTTGAACTACAGGAACATACACTTTCAATATCAAGATCAGTTTTGTTGATTTTTTTCTTGTTTGTTCTACTGCTTTAAAGACTTTCCACAATTTTACAATGAGTTAAGTAAAAAATCCAAGGTATTGAAGAGTCAAGGAATATTGACCCCCCTTTTTTTCAGCTGGTATCAGTAATGAGACTATTAATTGATCAAAAGTGCAGTCATGGTCATTTAACTGTTTTTATTTACTATCAGTTGATACAATTCAAGGTATAAAACTTTCATTTGAGATAATAAATAGGATTTTGTGAGTTTTGCAATGTTTACATCAGGCTATGTTATCTGCCAAATACATGGTATGACGAATGATATAAGGGTCAAAAATCAAATAATTTCATTGATTCTTGATGACAACTTTTTGGTAGTAAAAACCTATGTTTTAATGTTTAACACCACAGAAACAACATACTGTGCATTTATAACAATTTAGGACATTTTTTCTATGAAAGCATATTGTCAGGGTGGGAAAAGCTAAATATAGCACAAATTCAGGTTTAAGGCTCTAAATTTGCAATATGTGACTTTTGCACCATAAAAGATTGAAATGTGACTACTATCATTTCATATGATCAGTTGAGACAAAAAAATCAATTGTTTTCTGAATTTGGGGTTTCAACGCATTTCGCTTAAAGGTGTCAGACCACCAATTAAAAATCCCTATCTGTTCAACCAAATTTTGCAATTTTCACAGCTTTCTAAATATTTTACCTTAAGTTTAACTTCAAGGAAACCAGGTATATCCTGAATTGTACATGTATCACCTTTCTACATGCCAATTTTCAACCAATGTTTAAAGTCTTATAAGAAATTTCTGATCTTGAAAACACAGGTACTACCAAAATAACTCCCGGTTTTCTGAAAATCTTAAATTAGTGTACTATGTAGCGCATTAATCCTGATTTTTTAATGCAAAGTCATAGACAAGTAAATTTTGGCTCAAAATGGTCTGAATATATTTCCCTTTCACCAAAAGTTTCATTTTTGCAAATTTGTTGGTAAGTTCAAGTAAACAATGACATCAAAAGCACTATTTTGTGTCAGAGTAGGACTACTTTTACATACGTTCTAAATTGGAGGGAGTAATTGGTGGTCTGACACCTAAAGAGACAAAAAAGTTGCTCAGAAATCTTTGTTTTGCTTTACTCTTAATCCTTAGTCAATTTGTAGTTAAAAACATCCTATCTGAGCATAATGTGACTTATATTACAAATTTCACAGCTCAATTTAAACTGACTGTAATGTATGACTTTTATAGAAAATACTTGAAAATTTCATTTTTGAACTACAGGAACATACACTTTCAATATCAAGATCAGTTTTGTTGATTTTTTTCTTGTTTGTTCTACTGCTTTAAAGACTTTCCACAATTTTTACAATGAGTTAAGTAAAAAATCCAAGGTATTGAAGAGTCAAGGAATATTGACCCCCCTTTTTTTCAGCTGGTATCAGTAATGAGACTATTAATTGATCAAAAGTGCAGTCATGGTCATTTAACTGTTTTTATTTACTATCAGTTGATACAATTCAAGGTATAAAACTTTCATTTGAGATAATAAATAGGATTTTTGTGAGTTTTTGCAATGTTTACATCAGGCTATGTTATCTGCCAAATACATGGTATGACGCAATGATATAAGGGTCAAAATCAAATAATTTCATTGATTCTTGATGACAACTTTTTGGTAGTAAAAACCTATGTTTTAATGTTTAACACCACAGAAACAACATACTGTGCATTTATAACAATTTAGGACATTTTTTTCTATGAAAGCATATTGTCAGGGTGGGAAAAGCTAAAAATAGCACAAATTCAGGTTTAAGGCTCTAAATTTGCAATATGTGACTTTTTGCACCATAAAAGATTGAAATGTGACTACTATCATTTCATATGATCAGTTGAGACAAAAAAATCAATTGTTTTCTGAATTTGGGGTTTCAACGCATTTCGCTTAAAGGTGTCAGACCACCAATTAAAATCCCTATCTGTTCAACCAAATTTTGCAATTTTCACAGCTTTCTAAATATTTTACCTTAAGTTTAACTTCAAGGACACCAGGTATATCCTGAATTGTACATGTATCACCTTTCTACATGCCAATTTTCAACCAATGTTTAAAGTCTTATAAGAAATTTCTGATCTTGAAAACACAGGTACTACCAAAATAACTCCCGGTTTTCTGAAAATCTTAAATTAGTGTACTATGTAGCGCATTAATCCTGATTTTTTAATGCAAAGTCATAGACAAGTAAATTTTGGCTCAAAATGGTCTGAATATATTTCCCTTTCACCAAAAGTTTCATTTTGCAAATTTGTTGGTAAGTTCAAGTAAACAATGACATCAAAAGCACTATTTTGTGTCAGAGTAGGACTACTTTTACATACGTTCTAAATTGGAGGGAGTAATTGGTGGTCTGACACCTAAAGAGACAAAAAAGTTGCTCAGAAATCTTTGTTTTGCTTTACTCTTAATCCTTAGTCAATTTGTAGTTAAAACATCCTATCTGAGCATAATGTGACTTATATTACAAATTTCACAGCTCAATTTAAACTGACTGTAATGTATGACTTTTATAGAAAATACTTGAAAATTTCATTTTTGAACTACAGGAACATACACTTTCAATATCAAGATCAGTTTTGTTGATTTTTTTCTTGTTTGTTCTACTGCTTTAAAGACTTTCCACAATTTTACAATGAGTTAAGTAAAAAATCCAAGGTATTGAAGAGTCAAGGAATATTGACCCCCCTTTTTTTCAGCTGGTATCAGTAATGAGACTATTAATTGATCAAAAGTGCAGTCATGGTCATTTAACTGTTTTTATTTACTATCAGTTGATACAATTCAAGGTATAAAACTTTCATTTGAGATAATAAATAGGATTTTTGTGAGTTTTTGCAATGTTTACATCAGGCTATGTTATCTGCCAAATACATGGTATGACGCAATGATATAAGGGACAAAAATCAAATAATTTCATTGATTCTTGATGACAACTTTTTGGTAGTAAAAACCTATGTTTTAATGTTTAACACCACAGAAACAACATACTGTGCATTTATAACAATTTAGGACATTTTTTTCTATGAAAGCATATTGTCAGGGTGGGAAAAGCTAAAAATAGCACAAATTCAGGTTTAAGGCTCTAAATTTGCAATATGTGACTTTTTGCACCATAAAAGATTGAAATGTGACTACTATCATTTCATATGATCAGTTGAGACAAAAAAATCAATTGTTTTCTGAATTTGGGGTTTCAACGCATTTCGCTTAAAGGTGTCAGACCACCAATTAAAAATCCCTATCTGTTCAACCAAATTTTGCAATTTTCACAGCTTTCTAAATATTTTACCTTAAGTTTAACTTCAAGGAAACCAGGTATATCCTGAATTGTACATGTATCACCTTTCTACATGCCAATTTTCAACCAATGTTTAAAGTCTTATAAGAAATTTCTGATCTTGAAAACACAGGTACTACCAAAATAACTCCGGTTTTCTGAAAATCTTAAATTAGTGTACTATGTAGCGCATTAATCCTGATTTTTTAATGCAAAGTCATAGACAAGTAAATTTTGGCTCAAAATGGTCTGAATATATTTCCCTTTCACCAAAAGTTTCATTTTTGCAAATTTGTTGGTAAGTTCAAGTAAACAATGACATCAAAAGCACTATTTTGTGTCAGAGTAGGACTACTTTTACATACGTTCTAAATTGGAGGGAGTAATTGGTGGTCTGACACCTAAAGAGACAAAAAAGTTGCTCAGAAATCTTTGTTTTGCTTTACTCTTAATCCTTAGTCAATTTGTAGTTAAAACATCCTATCTGAGCATAATGTGACTTATATTACAAATTTCACAGCTCAATTTAAACTGACTGTAATGTATGACTTTTATAGAAAATACTTGAAAATTTCATTTTTGAACTACAGGAACATACACTTTCAATATCAAGATCAGTTTTGTTGATTTTTTTCTTGTTTGTTCTACTGCTTTAAAGACTTTCCACAATTTTTACAATGAGTTAAGTAAAAAATCCAAGGTATTGAAGAGTCAAGGAATATTGACCCCTTTTTTCAGCTGGTATCAGTAATGAGACTATTAATTGATCAAAAGTGCAGTCATGGTCATTTAACTGTTTTTATTTACTATCAGTTGATACAATTCAAGGTATAAAACTTTCATTTGAGATAATAAATAGGATTTTTGTGAGTTTTTGCAATGTTTACATCAGGCTATGTTATCTGCCAAATACATGGTATGACGAATGATATAAGGGTCAAAAATCAAATAATTTCATTGATTCTTGATGACAACTTTTTGGTAGTAAAAACCTATGTTTTAATGTTTAACACCACAGAAACAACATACTGTGCATTTATAACAATTTAGGACATTTTTTCTATGAAAGCATATTGTCAGGGTGGGAAAAGCTAAAAATAGCACAAATTCAGGTTTAAGGCTCTAAATTTGCAATATGTGACTTTTTGCACCATAAAAGATTGAAATGTGACTACTATCATTTCATATGATCAGTTGAGACAAAAATCAATTGTTTTCTGAATTTGGGGTTTCAACGCATTTCGCTTAAAGGTGTCAGACCACCAATTAAAATCCCTATCTGTTCAACCAAATTTTGCAATTTTCACAGCTTTCTAAATATTTTACCTTAAGTTTAACTTCAAGGACACCAGGTATATCCTGAATTGTACATGTATCACCTTTCTACATGCCAATTTTCAACCAATGTTTAAAGTCTTATAAGAAATTTCTGATCTTGAAAACACAGGTACTACCAAAATAACTCCGGTTTTCTGAAAATCTTAAATTAGTGTACTATGTAGCGCATTAATCCTGATTTTTAATGCAAAGTCATAGACAAGTAAATTTTGGCTCAAAATGGTCTGAATATATTTCCTTTCACCAAAAGTTTCATTTTGCAAATTTGTTGGTAAGTTCAAGTAAACAATGACATCAAAAGCACTATTTTGTGTCAGAGTAGGACTACTTTTACATACGTTCTAAATTGGAGGAGTAATTGGTGGTCTGACACCTAAAGAGACAAAAAGTTGCTCAGAAATCTTTGTTTTGCTTTACTCTTAATCCTTAGTCAATTTGTAGTTAAAACATCCTATCTGAGCATAATGTGACTTATATTACAAATTTCACAGCTCAATTTAAACTGACTGTAATGTATGACTTTTATAGAAAATACTTGAAAATTTCATTTTGAACTACAGGAACATACACTTTCAATATCAAGATCAGTTTTGTTGATTTTTTTCTTGTTTGTTCTACTGCTTTAAAGACTTTCCACAATTTTTACAATGAGTTAAGTAAAAAATCCAAGGTATTGAAGAGTCAAGGAATATTGACCCCCCTTTTTTTCAGCTGGTATCAGTAATGAGACTATTAATTGATCAAAAGTGCAGTCATGGTCATTTAACTGTTTTTATTTACTATCAGTTGATACAATTCAAGGTATAAAACTTTCATTTGAGATAATAAATAGGATTTTTGTGAGTTTTTGCAATGTTTACATCAGGCTATGTTATCTGCCAAATACATGGTATGACGCAATGATATAAGGGTCAAAATCAAATAATTTCATTGATTCTTGATGACAACTTTTTGGTAGTAAAAACCTATGTTTTAATGTTTAACACCACAGAAACAACATACTGTGCATTTATAACAATTTAGGACATTTTTTCTATGAAAGCATATTGTCAGGGTGGGAAAAGCTAAAAATAGCACAAATTCAGGTTTAAGGCTCTAAATTTGCAATATGTGACTTTTTGCACCATAAAAGATTGAAATGTGACTACTATCATTTCATATGATCAGTTGAGACAAAAAAATCAATTGTTTTCTGAATTTGGGGTTTCAACGCATTTCGCTTAAAGGTGTCAGACCACCAATTAAAAATCCCTATCTGTTCAACCAAATTTTGCAATTTTCACAGCTTTCTAAATATTTTACCTTAAGTTTAACTTCAAGGAAACCAGGTATATCCTGAATTGTACATGTATCACCTTTCTACATGCCAATTTTCAACCAATGTTTAAAGTCTTATAAGAAATTTCTGATCTTGAAAACACAGGTACTACCAAAATAACTCCCGGTTTTCTGAAAATCTTAAATTAGTGTACTATGTAGCGCATTAATCCTGATTTTTTAATGCAAAGTCATAGACAAGTAAATTTTGGCTCAAAATGGTCTGAATATATTTCCTTTCACCAAAAGTTTCATTTTGCAAATTTGTTGGTAAGTTCAAGTAAACAATGACATCAAAAGCACTATTTTGTGTCAGAGTAGGACTACTTTTACATACGTTCTAAATTGAGGGAGTAATTGGTGGTCTGACACCTAAAGAGACAAAAAGTTGCTCAGAAATCTTTGTTTTGCTTTACTCTTAATCCTTAGTCAATTTGTAGTTAAAACATCCTATCTGAGCATAATGTGACTTATATTACAAATTTCACAGCTCAATTTAAACTGACTGTAATGTATGACTTTTATAGAAAATACTTGAAAATTTCATTTTGAACTACAGGAACATACACTTTCAATATCAAGATCAGTTTTGTTGATTTTTTCTTGTTTGTTCTACTGCTTTAAAGACTTTCCACAATTTTACAATGAGTTAAGTAAAAATCCAAGGTATTGAAGAGTCAAGGAATATTGACCCCTTTTTTCAGCTGGTATCAGTAATGAGACTATTAATTGATCAAAAGTGCAGTCATGGTCATTTAACTGTTTTATTTACTATCAGTTGATACAATTCAAGGTATAAAACTTTCATTTGAGATAATAAATAGGATTTTGTGAGTTTTGCAATGTTTACATCAGGCTATGTTATCTGCCAAATACATGGTATGACGCAATGATATAAGGGACAAAAATCAAATAATTTCATTGATTCTTGATGACAACAACTTTTTTTGGTAGTAAAAAACCTATGTTTTAATGTTTAACACCACAGAAACAACTTACTGTGCATTTATAACAATTTAGGACATTTTTTTCTATGAAAGCATATTGTCAGGGTGGGAAAAGCTAAAAATAGCACAAATTCAGGTTTAAGGCTCTAAATTTGCAATATGTGACTTTTTGCACCATAAAAGATTGAAATGTGACTACTATCATTTCATATGATCAGTTGAGACAAAAAAATCAATTGTTTTCTGAATTTGGGGTTTCAACGCATTTCGCTTAAAGAGACAAAAAAGTTGCTCAGAAATCTTTGTTTTGCTTTACTCTTAATCCTTAGTCAATTTGTAGTTAAAAACATCCTATCTGAGCATAATGTGACTTATATTACAAATTTCACAGCTCAATTTAAACTGACTGTAATGTATGACTTTTATAGAAAATACTTGAAAATTTCATTTTGAACTACAGGAACATACACTTTCAATATCAAGATCAGTTTTGTTGATTTTTTTCTTGTTTGTTCTACTGCTTTAAAGACTTTCCACAATTTTTACAATGAGTTAAGTAAAAAATCCAAGGTATTGAAGAGTCAAGGAATATTGACCCCCCTTTTTTTCAGCTGGTATCAGTAATGAGACTATTAATTGATCAAAAGTGCAGTCATGGTCATTTAACTGTTTTTATTTACTATCAGTTGATACAATTCAAGGTATAAAACTTTCATTTGAGATAATAAATAGGATTTTTGTGAGTTTTTGCAATGTTTACATCAGGCTATGTTATCTGCCAAATACATGGTATGACGCAATGATATAAGGGACAAAAATCAAATAATTTCATTGATTCTTGATGACAACTTTTTGGTAGTAAAAACCTATGTTTTAATGTTTAACACCACAGAAACAACATACTGTGCATTTATAACAATTTAGGACATTTTTTTCTATGAAAGCATATTGTCAGGGTGGGAAAAGCTAAAAATAGCACAAATTCAGGTTTAAGGCTCTAAATTTGCAATATGTGACTTTTTGCACCATAAAAGATTGAAATGTGACTACTATCATTTCATATGATCAGTTGAGACAAAAAAATCAATTGTTTTCTGAATTTGGGGTTTCAACGCATTTCGCTTAAAGGTGTCAGACCACCAATTAAAAATCCCTATCTGTTCAACCAAATTTTGCAATTTTCACAGCTTTCTAAATATTTTACCTTAAGTTTAACTTCAAGGAAACCAGGTATATCCTGAATTGTACATGTATCACCTTTCTACATGCCAATTTTCAACCAATGTTTAAAGTCTTATAAGAAATTTCTGATCTTGAAAACACAGGTACTACCAAAATAACTCCCGGTTTTCTGAAAATCTTAAATTAGTGTACTATGTAGCGCATTAATCCTGATTTTTTAATGCAAAGTCATAGACAAGTAAATTTTGGCTCAAAATGGTCTGAATATATTTCCCTTTCACCAAAAGTTTCATTTTTGCAAATTTGTTGGTAAGTTCAAGTAAACAATGACATCAAAAGCACTATTTTGTGTCAGAGTAGGACTACTTTTACATACGTTCTAAATTGAGGGAGTAATTGGTGGTCTGACACCTAAAGAGACAAAAAGTTGCTCAGAAATCTTTGTTTTGCTTTACTCTTAATCCTTAGTCAATTTGTAGTTAAAACATCCTATCTGAGCATAATGTGACTTATATTACAAATTTCACAGCTCAATTTAAACTGACTGTAATGTATGACTTTTATAGAAAATACTTGAAAATTTCATTTTGAACTACAGGAACATACACTTTCAATATCAAGATCAGTTTTGTTGATTTTTTTCTTGTTTGTTCTACTGCTTTAAAGACTTTCCACAATTTTTACAATGAGTTAAGTAAAAAATCCAAGGTATTGAAGAGTCAAGGAATATTGACCCCCCTTTTTTTCAGCTGGTATCAGTAATGAGACTATTAATTGATCAAAAGTGCAGTCATGGTCATTTAACTGTTTTTATTTACTATCAGTTGATACAATTCAAGGTATAAAACTTTCATTTGAGATAATAAATAGGATTTTGTGAGTTTTGCAATGTTTACATCAGGCTATGTTATCTGCCAAATACATGGTATGACGAATGATATAAGGGTCAAAAATCAAATAATTTCATTGATTCTTGATGACAACTTTTTGGTAGTAAAAACCTATGTTTTAATGTTTAACACCACAGAAACAACATACTGTGCATTTATAACAATTTAGGACATTTTTTCTATGAAAGCATATTGTCAGGGTGGGAAAAGCTAAATATAGCACAAATTCAGGTTTAAGGCTCTAAATTTGCAATATGTGACTTTTGCACCATAAAAGATTGAAATGTGACTACTATCATTTCATATGATCAGTTGAGACAAAAAAATCAATTGTTTTCTGAATTTGGGGTTTCAACGCATTTCGCTTAAAGGTGTCAGACCACCAATTAAAATCCCTATCTGTTCAACCAAATTTTGCAATTTTCACAGCTTTCTAAATATTTTACCTTAAGTTTAACTTCAAGGACACCAGGTATATCCTGAATTGTACATGTATCACCTTTCTACATGCCAATTTTCAACCAATGTTTAAAGTCTTATAAGAAATTTCTGATCTTGAAAACACAGGTACTACCAAAATAACTCCGGTTTTCTGAAAATCTTAAATTAGTGTACTATGTAGCGCATTAATCCTGATTTTTAATGCAAAGTCATAGACAAGTAAATTTTGGCTCAAAATGGTCTGAATATATTTCCTTTCACCAAAAGTTTCATTTTGCAAATTTGTTGGTAAGTTCAAGTAAACAATGACATCAAAAGCACTATTTTGTGTCAGAGTAGGACTACTTTTACATACGTTCTAAATTGGAGGGAGTAATTGGTGGTCTGACACCTAAAGAGACAAAAAAGTTGCTCAGAAATCTTTGTTTTGCTTTACTCTTAATCCTTAGTCAATTTGTAGTTAAAACATCCTATCTGAGCATAATGTGACTTATATTACAAATTTCACAGCTCAATTTAAACTGACTGTAATGTATGACTTTTATAGAAAATACTTGAAAATTTCATTTTTGAACTACAGGAACATACACTTTCAATATCAAGATCAGTTTTGTTGATTTTTTTCTTGTTTGTTCTACTGCTTTAAAGACTTTCCACAATTTTACAATGAGTTAAGTAAAAAATCCAAGGTATTGAAGAGTCAAGGAATATTGACCCCCCTTTTTTTCAGCTGGTATCAGTAATGAGACTATTAATTGATCAAAAGTGCAGTCATGGTCATTTAACTGTTTTTATTTACTATCAGTTGATACAATTCAAGGTATAAAACTTTCATTTGAGATAATAAATAGGATTTTTGTGAGTTTTTGCAATGTTTACATCAGGCTATGTTATCTGCCAAATACATGGTATGACGAATGATATAAGGGTCAAAAATCAAATAATTTCATTGATTCTTGATGACAACTTTTTGGTAGTAAAAACCTATGTTTTAATGTTTAACACCACAGAAACAACATACTGTGCATTTATAACAATTTAGGACATTTTTTTCTATGAAAGCATATTGTCAGGGTGGGAAAAGCTAAAAATAGCACAAATTCAGGTTTAAGGCTCTAAATTTGCAATATGTGACTTTTTGCACCATAAAAGATTGAAATGTGACTACTATCATTTCATATGATCAGTTGAGACAAAAAATCAATTGTTTTCTGAATTTGGGGTTTCAACGATTTCGCTTAAAGGTGTCAGACCACCAATTAAAATCCCTATCTGTTCAACCAAATTTTGCAATTTTCACAGCTTTCTAAATATTTTACCTTAAGTTTAACTTCAAGGAAACCAGGTATATCCTGAATTGTACATGTATCACCTTTCTACATGCCAATTTTCAACCAATGTTTAAAGTCTTATAAGAAATTTCTGATCTTGAAAACACAGGTACTACCAAAATAACTCCCGGTTTTCTGAAAATCTTAAATTAGTGTACTATGTAGCGCATTAATCCTGATTTTTTAATGCAAAGTCATAGACAAGTAAATTTTGGCTCAAAATGGTCTGAATATATTTCCCTTTCACCAAAAGTTTCATTTTGCAAATTTGTTGGTAAGTTCAAGTAAACAATGACATCAAAAGCACTATTTTGTGTCAGAGTAGGACTACTTTTACATACGTTCTAAATTGGAGGGAGTAATTGGTGGTCTGACACCTAAAGAGACAAAAAAGTTGCTCAGAAATCTTTGTTTTGCTTTACTCTTAATCCTTAGTCAATTTGTAGTTAAAACATCCTATCTGAGCATAATGTGACTTATATTACAAATTTCACAGCTCAATTTAAACTGACTGTAATGTATGACTTTTATAGAAAATACTTGAAAATTTCATTTTGAACTACAGGAACATACACTTTCAATATCAAGATCAGTTTTGTTGATTTTTTTCTTGTTTGTTCTACTGCTTTAAAGACTTTCCACAATTTTTACAATGAGTTAAGTAAAAAATCCAAGGTATTGAAGAGTCAAGGAATATTGACCCCCCTTTTTTTCAGCTGGTATCAGTAATGAGACTATTAATTGATCAAAAGTGCAGTCATGGTCATTTAACTGTTTTTATTTACTATCAGTTGATACAATTCAAGGTATAAAACTTTCATTTGAGATAATAAATAGGATTTTGTGAGTTTTGCAATGTTTACATCAGGCTATGTTATCTGCCAAATACATGGTATGACGAATGATATAAGGGTCAAAAATCAAATAATTTCATTGATTCTTGATGACAACTTTTTGGTAGTAAAAACCTATGTTTTAATGTTTAACACCACAGAAACAACATACTGTGCATTTATAACAATTTAGGACATTTTTTCTATGAAAGCATATTGTCAGGGTGGGAAAAGCTAAATATAGCACAAATTCAGGTTTAAGGCTCTAAATTTGCAATATGTGACTTTTTGCACCATAAAAGATTGAAATGTGACTACTATCATTTCATATGATCAGTTGAGACAAAAAAATCAATTGTTTTCTGAATTTGGGGTTTCAACGCATTTCGCTTAAAGGTGTCAGACCACCAATTAAAATCCCTATCTGTTCAACCAAATTTTGCAATTTTCACAGCTTTCTAAATATTTTACCTTAAGTTTAACTTCAAGGAAACCAGGTATATCCTGAATTGTACATGTATCACCTTTCTACATGCCAATTTTCAACCAATGTTTAAAGTCTTATAAGAAATTTCTGATCTTGAAAACACAGGTACTACCAAAATAACTCCCGGTTTTCTGAAAATCTTAAATTAGTGTACTATGTAGCGCATTAATCCTGATTTTTTAATGCAAAGTCATAGACAAGTAAATTTTGGCTCAAAATGGTCTGAATATATTTCCCTTTCACCAAAAGTTTCATTTTGCAAATTTGTTGGTAAGTTCAAGTAAACAATGACATCAAAAGCACTATTTTGTGTCAGAGTAGGACTACTTTTACATACGTTCTAAATTGGAGGGAGTAATTGGTGGTCTGACACCTAAAGAGACAAAAAAGTTGCTCAGAAATCTTTGTTTTGCTTTACTCTTAATCCTTAGTCAATTTGTAGTTAAAACATCCTATCTGAGCATAATGTGACTTATATTACAAATTTCACAGCTCAATTTAAACTGACTGTAATGTATGACTTTTATAGAAAATACTTGAAAATTTCATTTTGAACTACAGGAACATACACTTTCAATATCAAGATCAGTTTTGTTGATTTTTTTCTTGTTTGTTCTACTGCTTTAAAGACTTTCCACAATTTTTACAATGAGTTAAGTAAAAAATCCAAGGTATTGAAGAGTCAAGGAATATTGACCCCCTTTTTCAGCTGGTATCAGTAATGAGACTATTAATTGATCAAAAGTGCAGTCATGGTCATTTAACTGTTTTTATTTACTATCAGTTGATACAATTCAAGGTATAAAACTTTCATTTGAGATAATAAATAGGATTTTGTGAGTTTTGCAATGTTTACATCAGGCTATGTTATCTGCCAAATACATGGTATGACGAATGATATAAGGGTCAAAAATCAAATAATTTCATTGATTCTTGATGACAACTTTTTGGTAGTAAAAACCTATGTTTTAATGTTTAACACCACAGAAACAACATACTGTGCATTTATAACAATTTAGGACATTTTTTCTATGAAAGCATATTGTCAGGGTGGGAAAAGCTAAATATAGCACAAATTCAGGTTTAAGGCTCTAAATTTGCAATATGTGACTTTTGCACCATAAAAGATTGAAATGTGACTACTATCATTTCATATGATCAGTTGAGACAAAAAATCAATTGTTTTCTGAATTTGGGGTTTCAACGATTTCGCTTAAAGGTGTCAGACCACCAATTAAAATCCCTATCTGTTCAACCAAATTTTGCAATTTTCACAGCTTTCTAAATATTTTACCTTAAGTTTAACTTCAAGGACACCAGGTATATCCTGAATTGTACATGTATCACCTTTCTACATGCCAATTTTCAACCAATGTTTAAAGTCTTATAAGAAATTTCTGATCTTGAAAACACAGGTACTACCAAAATAACTCCCGGTTTTCTGAAAATCTTAAATTAGTGTACTATGTAGCGCATTAATCCTGATTTTTTAATGCAAAGTCATAGACAAGTAAATTTTGGCTCAAAATGGTCTGAATATATTTCCCTTTCACCAAAAGTTTCATTTTGCAAATTTGTTGGTAAGTTCAAGTAAACAATGACATCAAAAGCACTATTTTGTGTCAGAGTAGGACTACTTTTACATACGTTCTAAATTGGAGGGAGTAATTGGTGGTCTGACACCTAAAGAGACAAAAAAGTTGCTCAGAAATCTTTGTTTTGCTTTACTCTTAATCCTTAGTCAATTTGTAGTTAAAACATCCTATCTGAGCATAATGTGACTTATATTACAAATTTCACAGCTCAATTTAAACTGACTGTAATGTATGACTTTTATAGAAAATACTTGAAAATTTCATTTTTGAACTACAGGAACATACACTTTCAATATCAAGATCAGTTTTGTTGATTTTTTTCTTGTTTGTTCTACTGCTTTAAAGACTTTCCACAATTTTACAATGAGTTAAGTAAAAATCCAAGGTATTGAAGAGTCAAGGAATATTGACCCCTTTTTTCAGCTGGTATCAGTAATGAGACTATTAATTGATCAAAAGTGCAGTCATGGTCATTTAACTGTTTTTATTTACTATCAGTTGATACAATTCAAGGTATAAAACTTTCATTTGAGATAATAAATAGGATTTTTGTGAGTTTTTGCAATGTTTACATCAGGCTATGTTATCTGCCAAATACATGGTATGACGAATGATATAAGGGTCAAAAATCAAATAATTTCATTGATTCTTGATGACAACTTTTTGGTAGTAAAAACCTATGTTTTAATGTTTAACACCACAGAAACAACATACTGTGCATTTATAACAATTTAGGACATTTTTTTCTATGAAAGCATATTGTCAGGGTGGGAAAAGCTAAAAATAGCACAAATTCAGGTTTAAGGCTCTAAATTTGCAATATGTGACTTTTTGCACCATAAAAGATTGAAATGTGACTACTATCATTTCATATGATCAGTTGAGACAAAAAAATCAATTGTTTTCTGAATTTGGGGTTTCAACGCATTTCGCTTAAAGGTGTCAGACCACCAATTAAAATCCCTATCTGTTCAACCAAATTTTGCAATTTTCACAGCTTTCTAAATATTTTACCTTAAGTTTAACTTCAAGGACACCAGGTATATCCTGAATTGTACATGTATCACCTTTCTACATGCCAATTTTCAACCAATGTTTAAAGTCTTATAAGAAATTTCTGATCTTGAAAACACAGGTACTACCAAAATAACTCCCGGTTTTCTGAAAATCTTAAATTAGTGTACTATGTAGCGCATTAATCCTGATTTTTTAATGCAAAGTCATAGACAAGTAAATTTTGGCTCAAAATGGTCTGAATATATTTCCTTTCACCAAAAGTTTCATTTTGCAAATTTGTTGGTAAGTTCAAGTAAACAATGACATCAAAAGCACTATTTTGTGTCAGAGTAGGACTACTTTTACATACGTTCTAAATTGAGGAGTAATTGGTGGTCTGACACCTAAAGAGACAAAAAGTTGCTCAGAAATCTTTGTTTTGCTTTACTCTTAATCCTTAGTCAATTTGTAGTTAAAACATCCTATCTGAGCATAATGTGACTTATATTACAAATTTCACAGCTCAATTTAAACTGACTGTAATGTATGACTTTTATAGAAAATACTTGAAAATTTCATTTTGAACTACAGGAACATACACTTTCAATATCAAGATCAGTTTTGTTGATTTTTTCTTGTTTGTTCTACTGCTTTAAAGACTTTCCACAATTTTACAATGAGTTAAGTAAAAATCCAAGGTATTGAAGAGTCAAGGAATATTGACCCCTTTTTTCAGCTGGTATCAGTAATGAGACTATTAATTGATCAAAAGTGCAGTCATGGTCATTTAACTGTTTTATTTACTATCAGTTGATACAATTCAAGGTATAAAACTTTCATTTGAGATAATAAATAGGATTTTGTGAGTTTTGCAATGTTTACATCAGGCTATGTTATCTGCCAAATACATGGTATGACGAATGATATAAGGGTCAAAAATCAAATAATTTCATTGATTCTTGATGACAACTTTTTGGTAGTAAAAACCTATGTTTTAATGTTTAACACCACAGAAACAACATACTGTGCATTTATAACAATTTAGGACATTTTTTTCTATGAAAGCATATTGTCAGGGTGGGAAAAGCTAAAAATAGCACAAATTCAGGTTTAAGGCTCTAAATTTGCAATATGTGACTTTTTGCACCATAAAAGATTGAAATGTGACTACTATCATTTCATATGATCAGTTGAGACAAAAAAATCAATTGTTTTCTGAATTTGGGGTTTCAACGCATTTCGCTTAAAGGTGTCAGACCACCAATTAAAAATCCCTATCTGTTCAACCAAATTTTGCAATTTTCACAGCTTTCTAAATATTTTACCTTAAGTTTAACTTCAAGGAAACCAGGTATATCCTGAATTGTACATGTATCACCTTTCTACATGCCAATTTTCAACCAATGTTTAAAGTCTTATAAGAAATTTCTGATCTTGAAAACACAGGTACTACCAAAATAACTCCCGGTTTTCTGAAAATCTTAAATTAGTGTACTATGTAGCGCATTAATCCTGATTTTTTAATGCAAAGTCATAGACAAGTAAATTTTGGCTCAAAATGGTCTGAATATATTTCCCTTTCACCAAAAGTTTCATTTTTGCAAATTTGTTGGTAAGTTCAAGTAAACAATGACATCAAAAGCACTATTTTGTGTCAGAGTAGGACTACTTTTACATACGTTCTAAATTGGAGGGAGTAATTGGTGGTCTGACACCTAAAGAGACAAAAAAGTTGCTCAGAAATCTTTGTTTTGCTTTACTCTTAATCCTTAGTCAATTTGTAGTTAAAACATCCTATCTGAGCATAATGTGACTTATATTACAAATTTCACAGCTCAATTTAAACTGACTGTAATGTATGACTTTTATAGAAAATACTTGAAAATTTCATTTTTGAACTACAGGAACATACACTTTCAATATCAAGATCAGTTTTGTTGATTTTTTTCTTGTTTGTTCTACTGCTTTAAAGACTTTCCACAATTTTACAATGAGTTAAGTAAAAATCCAAGGTATTGAAGAGTCAAGGAATATTGACCCCTTTTTTCAGCTGGTATCAGTAATGAGACTATTAATTGATCAAAAGTGCAGTCATGGTCATTTAACTGTTTTTATTTACTATCAGTTGATACAATTCAAGGTATAAAACTTTCATTTGAGATAATAAATAGGATTTTTGTGAGTTTTTGCAATGTTTACATCAGGCTATGTTATCTGCCAAATACATGGTATGACGCAATGATATAAGGGACAAAAATCAAATAATTTCATTGATTCTTGATGACAACTTTTTGGTAGTAAAAACCTATGTTTTAATGTTTAACACCACAGAAACAACATACTGTGCATTTATAACAATTTAGGACATTTTTTTCTATGAAAGCATATTGTCAGGGTGGGAAAAGCTAAAAATAGCACAAATTCAGGTTTAAGGCTCTAAATTTGCAATATGTGACTTTTTGCACCATAAAAGATTGAAATGTGACTACTATCATTTCATATGATCAGTTGAGACAAAAAAATCAATTGTTTTCTGAATTTGGGGTTTCAACGCATTTCGCTTAAAGGTGTCAGACCACCAATTAAAAATCCCTATCTGTTCAACCAAATTTTGCAATTTTCACAGCTTTCTAAATATTTTACCTTAAGTTTAACTTCAAGGAAACCAGGTATATCCTGAATTGTACATGTATCACCTTTCTACATGCCAATTTTCAACCAATGTTTAAAGTCTTATAAGAAATTTCTGATCTTGAAAACACAGGTACTACCAAAATAACTCCCGGTTTTCTGAAAATCTTAAATTAGTGTACTATGTAGCGCATTAATCCTGATTTTTTAATGCAAAGTCATAGACAAGTAAATTTTGGCTCAAAATGGTCTGAATATATTTCCCTTTCACCAAAAGTTTCATTTTTGCAAATTTGTTGGTAAGTTCAAGTAAACAATGACATCAAAAGCACTATTTTGTGTCAGAGTAGGACTACTTTTACATACGTTCTAAATTGGAGGGAGTAATTGGTGGTCTGACACCTAAAGAGACAAAAAAGTTGCTCAGAAATCTTTGTTTTGCTTTACTCTTAATCCTTAGTCAATTTGTAGTTAAAACATCCTATCTGAGCATAATGTGACTTATATTACAAATTTCACAGCTCAATTTAAACTGACTGTAATGTATGACTTTTATAGAAAATACTTGAAAATTTCATTTTGAACTACAGGAACATACACTTTCAATATCAAGATCAGTTTTGTTGATTTTTTTCTTGTTTGTTCTACTGCTTTAAAGACTTTCCACAATTTTTACAATGAGTTAAGTAAAAAATCCAAGGTATTGAAGAGTCAAGGAATATTGACCCCCCTTTTTTTCAGCTGGTATCAGTAATGAGACTATTAATTGATCAAAAGTGCAGTCATGGTCATTTAACTGTTTTTATTTACTATCAGTTGATACAATTCAAGGTATAAAACTTTCATTTGAGATAATAAATAGGATTTTTGTGAGTTTTTGCAATGTTTACATCAGGCTATGTTATCTGCCAAATACATGGTATGACGCAATGATATAAGGGACAAAAATCAAATAATTTCATTGATTCTTGATGACAACTTTTTGGTAGTAAAAACCTATGTTTTAATGTTTAACACCACAGAAACAACATACTGTGCATTTATAACAATTTAGGACATTTTTTTCTATGAAAGCATATTGTCAGGGTGGGAAAAGCTAAAAATAGCACAAATTCAGGTTTAAGGCTCTAAATTTGCAATATGTGACTTTTTGCACCATAAAAGATTGAAATGTGACTACTATCATTTCATATGATCAGTTGAGACAAAAAAATCAATTGTTTTCTGAATTTGGGGTTTCAACGCATTTCGCTTAAAGGTGTCAGACCACCAATTAAAAATCCCTATCTGTTCAACCAAATTTTGCAATTTTCACAGCTTTCTAAATATTTTACCTTAAGTTTAACTTCAAGGAAACCAGGTATATCCTGAATTGTACATGTATCACCTTTCTACATGCCAATTTTCAACCAATGTTTAAAGTCTTATAAGAAATTTCTGATCTTGAAAACACAGGTACTACCAAAATAACTCCCGGTTTTCTGAAAATCTTAAATTAGTGTACTATGTAGCGCATTAATCCTGATTTTTTAATGCAAAGTCATAGACAAGTAAATTTTGGCTCAAAATGGTCTGAATATATTTCCCTTTCACCAAAAGTTTCATTTTTGCAAATTTGTTGGTAAGTTCAAGTAAACAATGACATCAAAAGCACTATTTTGTGTCAGAGTAGGACTACTTTTACATACGTTCTAAATTGGAGGGAGTAATTGGTGGTCTGACACCTAAAGAGACAAAAAAGTTGCTCAGAAATCTTTGTTTTGCTTTACTCTTAATCCTTAGTCAATTTGTAGTTAAAACATCCTATCTGAGCATAATGTGACTTATATTACAAATTTCACAGCTCAATTTAAACTGACTGTAATGTATGACTTTTATAGAAAATACTTGAAAATTTCATTTTTGAACTACAGGAACATACACTTTCAATATCAAGATCAGTTTTGTTGATTTTTTTCTTGTTTGTTCTACTGCTTTAAAGACTTTCCACAATTTTACAATGAGTTAAGTAAAAATCCAAGGTATTGAAGAGTCAAGGAATATTGACCCCTTTTTTCAGCTGGTATCAGTAATGAGACTATTAATTGATCAAAAGTGCAGTCATGGTCATTTAACTGTTTTTATTTACTATCAGTTGATACAATTCAAGGTATAAAACTTTCATTTGAGATAATAAATAGGATTTTGTGAGTTTTGCAATGTTTACATCAGGCTATGTTATCTGCCAAATACATGGTATGACGCAATGATATAAGGGTCAAAAATCAAATAATTTCATTGATTCTTGATGACAACTTTTTGGTAGTAAAAACCTATGTTTTAATGTTTAACACCACAGAAACAACATACTGTGCATTTATAACAATTTAGGACATTTTTTCTATGAAAGCATATTGTCAGGGTGGGAAAAGCTAAATATAGCACAAATTCAGGTTTAAGGCTCTAAATTTGCAATATGTGACTTTTTGCACCATAAAAGATTGAAATGTGACTACTATCATTTCATATGATCAGTTGAGACAAAAAAATCAATTGTTTTCTGAATTTGGGGTTTCAACGCATTTCGCTTAAAGGTGTCAGACCACCAATTAAAATCCCTATCTGTTCAACCAAATTTTGCAATTTTCACAGCTTTCTAAATATTTTACCTTAAGTTTAACTTCAAGGACACCAGGTATATCCTGAATTGTACATGTATCACCTTTCTACATGCCAATTTTCAACCAATGTTTAAAGTCTTATAAGAAATTTCTGATCTTGAAAACACAGGTACTACCAAAATAACTCCGGTTTTCTGAAAATCTTAAATTAGTGTACTATGTAGCGCATTAATCCTGATTTTTAATGCAAAGTCATAGACAAGTAAATTTTGGCTCAAAATGGTCTGAATATATTTCCTTTCACCAAAAGTTTCATTTTGCAAATTTGTTGGTAAGTTCAAGTAAACAATGACATCAAAAGCACTATTTTGTGTCAGAGTAGGACTACTTTTACATACGTTCTAAATTGGAGGGAGTAATTGGTGGTCTGACACCTAAAGAGACAAAAAAGTTGCTCAGAAATCTTTGTTTTGCTTTACTCTTAATCCTTAGTCAATTTGTAGTTAAAAACATCCTATCTGAGCATAATGTGACTTATATTACAAATTTCACAGCTCAATTTAAACTGACTGTAATGTATGACTTTTATAGAAAATACTTGAAAATTTCATTTTTGAACTACAGGAACATACACTTTCAATATCAAGATCAGTTTTGTTGATTTTTTTCTTGTTTGTTCTACTGCTTTAAAGACTTTCCACAATTTTACAATGAGTTAAGTAAAAAATCCAAGGTATTGAAGAGTCAAGGAATATTGACCCCCCTTTTTTTCAGCTGGTATCAGTAATGAGACTATTAATTGATCAAAAGTGCAGTCATGGTCATTTAACTGTTTTTATTTACTATCAGTTGATACAATTCAAGGTATAAAACTTTCATTTGAGATAATAAATAGGATTTTTGTGAGTTTTTGCAATGTTTACATCAGGCTATGTTATCTGCCAAATACATGGTATGACGCAATGATATAAGGGACAAAAATCAAATAATTTCATTGATTCTTGATGACAACAACTTTTTTTGGTAGTAAAAAACCTATGTTTTAATGTTTAACACCACAGAAACAACATACTGTGCATTTATAACAATTTAGGACATTTTTTTCTATGAAAGCATATTGTCAGGGTGGGAAAAGCTAAAAATAGCACAAATTCAGGTTTAAGGCTCTAAATTTGCAATATGTGACTTTTTGCACCATAAAAGATTGAAATGTGACTACTATCATTTCATATGATCAGTTGAGACAAAAAATCAATTGTTTTCTGAATTTGGGGTTTCAACGATTTCGCTTAAAGGTGTCAGACCACCAATTAAAATCCCTATCTGTTCAACCAAATTTTGCAATTTTCACAGCTTTCTAAATATTTTACCTTAAGTTTAACTTCAAGGACACCAGGTATATCCTGAATTGTACATGTATCACCTTTCTACATGCC
>JAASAO010001754.1:0-24698 GCA_017311375.1 Mytilus coruscus | reverse complement strand
ATCCAAATTTCAATATTAAAATAGCCATAGTTTCTATGATAAATATCCTATGGCCATGAAACTTGGCCAACTATCTTATAATTCCCTAAGCTTAGGTCATGCAAAGTTTTATTAGAATCGGTCAAGTCTTTCTATACTATTAGGTCCGAGGACACAGTTATCGATCCTTAGATTTTCGTTGTCTACAAATATAGTCCCTAGTGTGGACAGTGTATAACTTGCAAATTTTGTTCATACACTTTCCAAATTTATTTCTTTATATTTTATGCATGAAATATTAAGTAAAGGGATGAAATTACATGTTAAAAAATTGGGGTGCTGAATCTGTATGTTAAGTAGTGATTTGGTCCAGTTCAAAAGGTCAAAAACTAGTATGTCTGAAGCTGTCAAACTGAATTTTAGACCCCTTAACATAGAATTGTCAATATTTTGAGTTAGAGCTGGTAGACTTTTCTATAATTTTGATATTTGTCCCAATAGTAGTACACTACACTGTAAAAATCTTTTGAGATAGAGCAGGTGCGATTTTTTTAATTTGAATTTATTGTCTAAAAGAAATGCACTACTGAAATAACTGTGTTCTCGGCCTAAGAGATGAATTCAGGAAATCAAGATTCTGTACTTTGGCAACTTCCCTGAATGGTTTGCTGGTTTCAATTTGTCAAACTCAATAAAAGTAAAGGATTTAAATCTTTATTTGAAAGAAATTCTGTTAAAATGTCCCATTTTGGCATTATACGGCTAAAATAAGCATTTTATAGCAGTTTCCATTTTTATGCCTAAGAGGCATGCTGACTTTCTATCTGACAGCTTTTTATGCTTTGATATTTGTGTTTCTATGATTAATTCAAATTCTATTAACCATTTGTGAACTCTGAATGTAGAGAAAAGTAGATTATCACAGAAAAATGTGCAAAATGTGTTGTAATTAGGAACTGGTCGAACGGCCTGTTTGATGTATGTGAAATGTGAAGAGCTTTGTACATAAAATTTGTAGTCCATCATAAATATTTCACTAAATCTGTAAAAAGCACTTGACAATGATCTGTGCACCTTATCCATTTCATATACTACCTTTATTTTCTTCTGTAGGATAGCATATGGTTCAAATATATGCCAGTTAAGACTAAAACTACATGCAAGTTTTCCATTGAAAAGTGAAAAAACTGTGCATCAGACCATACTGTCTGCAAAAAAAGTTGAATGCAAGAGTCCTTTTGCAATTAGACTTCTTGTATCATGACATCTTAGCATAGAAATGAGCAAAAAATAACAAATTTCCATTTCTTATAGCTTCTGTATGCATTTTTATATGTAAATATGTGCTACGGCCTAAATTGACTCTAAATAATGTTCAGTCTTGCATGACTTAAGACCATTTTATACTCATGTGGTATGCTTTTTGTAACTTTTCTTTTAATTTAAAGTACATTTAACATATATGGAGGAATAATTTATGGTAAAAAAACTTCAAAAACTTCAAACTGGTTGGAAAAAATGCATGTTTATGTAAGGCGCCCCTTAATTCGAAAATCTCAATTTTCAGGCACAGGCTCATATAAATTTGACTTTTGAATAATTGTAATAAATCTGATAAATCAAATGAGTGTTCAGTTGCTTTTAATACCTAATATATTATATATAAGAGCATTTAAAAAGCAAATTTTTGCTTTGCAATATTTAAATTTTTAGAGCCCAAATCTTGATAGTTGAAATTATTTGATTTAAACGTCAAAATTAAACATCCAAATTTCAATATCAAAATAGCCATAGTTTCTATGATAAATATTCTATGGCCATGAAACTTGGCCAACTATCTTATAATTCCCTAAGCTTAGGTCATGCAAAGTTTTATTAGAATCGGTCAAGTCTTTCTATACTATTAGGTCCGAGGACACAGTTATCGTCCTTAGATTTTCGTTGTCTACAAATATAGTCCCTAGTGTGGACAGTGTATAACTTGCAAATTTTGTTCATACACTTTCCAAATTTATTTCTTTATATTTTATGCATGAAATATTAAGTAAAGGGATGAAATTACATGTTAAAAAAATTGGGGTGCTGAATCTTTGTTAAGTAGTGATTTGGTCCAGTTCAAAAAGGTCAAAAACTAGTATGTCTGAAGCTGTCAAACTGAATTTTAGACCCCCTTAACATAGAATTGTCAATATTTTGAGTTAGAGCTGGTAGACTTTTCTATAATTTTGATATTATTTGTCCTAATAGTAGTACACTACACTGTAAAAATCTTTTTGAGATAGAGCAGGTGCGATTTTTAATTTGAATTTATTGTCTAAAAGAAATGCACTACGAAATAACTGTGTTCTCGGGCCTAAGATCGTATGCGTGGACAAAAAAATATTGTATGAATTTCTATAAATTAATTTGTATGTTTTCAAGATTATGGTTTATAATATAATATATATATATAATAATTTAATTTAATAATTGAAAATATTATATATATATATGGTCCGAGACCATAGTTATTTCGTAGTGCATATCTTTTAGACAATAAATGAAAATTTTAATAATTCCACCTGCACTTTCTCAATAATATTTTTACAGTGTGTTGCACTACTTTTGGGACAAATTATATCAAAATTATAGAAAACTTCATCGGCTCTAACTCAAAATATGGACAATAATATGTTAAGGGGGTCTTGAAATCTTTTGACAGCTTCCGAAGTACTAGTTTTTAACAACGAAAAAACGAAAATCAGATAGATAACTGTGTACTCGGTCCAAATATCATAAGTATATAATTGACCAATGTGGACCTTATTTGCAATTCCGATGTTTGCTTTATATAGATTACAACCCCTTAACAAAATATCTCTATTGGGATCTAGAAAGTTTAGAGTTTGAGTCAAGCTGGTTAAAATTAGGATAATGGGTTTTAATTGCATTTATAAAGGGATTTCTAATATTACTGTTAATTTGTAAAAGTGTAACTCCTCATCGAAAATTTTACAAACTTTACACAGTCTGTTCTATTTGAATTTTTCTTACATCGACCTCTTTTAATTTCCAAGTTACTTACACGGAATTTTGTTAAAAGTTGACTATTAAAATTGTTTAGATTGTGCAAGTAGTCTTCCATTGTTAAAGGCCGTACGGTGACCTATAGTTGTTAATTTCTGTGTCATTTGGTCTCTTGTGGAGAGTTGTCTCATTGGCAATCATACCACATCTTCTTTTTTTATATTTCCAATTTAACTTCATTTTTAAGTTTACTATAAAGGTGAAGTTTTGAACTGTTATCGATATAAAAAGTTTTTCAAGAGTGATTTTATCATACTTTTCTTTACCAATATGTTTAAAGGTCTTTTCCGAGAATTTAAAAGAATTTAAAAGGTTTATCAAAATCAACATATTGTTCTTCATCAATATTAAATTCTACGAAAAAGTGCTTGGCAAAAGTATACCAAGTATATATTCCATCTTCAGATATGGACTTATTTACTTCGAAAGCTTCTTTAACAAGAAGGTTTATTTCATGTAGTATGGAATATATTTTTTTGCTAAAAAAAGTGTAAAATGCACTAAGTTAACGGTTACTAACATTGGATATTAAGTGTAAGGGTAGGACATTTTTTGATGCCGTATTCTCCCTAATTAAATGATTGGATGGATCCAAAGCTATGCAGATCCTATTTGATTCGAGATTTTTTCAGTAGAAATGGACATGGACAATTCTCCTTTGTTGTATTGTGAGTACGCACAATCTCACAGATTTCTTGTAAACAAGATATACGACAATTTAATGAAATTTACAATACGATCGACACGAAGAAAGACAAATAAGCAATTTTTATCCAAATTTATGGTTGAAATGATTCACCCAACAAAAGAAATGAGGGGTTCCAAATCAACCAAAAGCCACGATTGAGTCCGAAATGACAATGAAGTTGTGAACGACGGTCGATAAATGGATACCTGAAGGCCACATCCAGCAGGCAGGTTGCAGTCGGTCCTTGAAAAAGTATGCAGTATACCAGTTCGGCAAACAGACATTTCAGTTACATTCCTCTCTTTAGTCTAAATACCTTTAACAAAAAATAAGAAACAAGAATAGTAATTCATATACTAACAAAGTGGGATTCTCATGAAACCCCAAAAATACACCCGTTTTATACATTTAATGCAAAATAATTCTGTTGTTTTCAAATAGCAAAACAGTGGTAAAGGTTATTGTTTTCAACCAAGGTACGGCGGAATATTTTAAAAGGCAAATTTCTAAAATATCTCCCCACGAAAATCAAATGGTCCGTACTATTGATTCGCTTCAGTTGACAATGTTTTCTTGAGGTAACAATCTACTCTTATCACCCTTTCAGCCATGTGTTATTTACAAAAGTATATAATGGCTAAGTTATTTATACAACATCAATGGTTTCTATATTATTGTTCTTAATGGTAATGGCAACCTAAGCAAGTAACATGTCCAGTAACACTTCTTTGTCTTCTTCCTCCTGCGCAAATGTTGCTCATAGGATATCTTTGGTATGTCTCCTGGTCTTCTTCACCATAGAATCCCTCTATTATGACTGTACATCTCTCTGTGGTGTATCTCTTTGCTGAAAAATAGTATTGTCATTGAACAGTCAAATTTAATCTTCTTTATGCTTTGATTTTTATAAGTGTGTTCACCTATATTAATTACAAAAATAATCTCATGTTACCAATAGTAATATCACCAACTGTTAATCACTTATTTATATATATATACACCTTCCAAAAGTTATGAATTAATGTATGGGTACATGTAATTTACTGTGCTGATTTGTTTTATTGAGTTGAGTTTAGTTTGTTTAAGATGTAATTTTCTATGATTAATGGAAGTGTTATATCAGCTGTGACTGTTTGTTAAGCCGTAGTAAACCATAATCACATTTCCAGTTAGGTAATAATTCTAAGTCTTATAATTACTGACCAAAGTTATGTGCTTGTTTTTTATGTTTTGTTGTTGGTTTACTGTGTGCCATAATTTAATTCCATTTAGGTACATTTGAAGGGGGTTGGAAGTTTAATGTTTTCGAAGCGAACTAAAAACACTCAACATAAAACAAAAAGTGATTCTAACTTCTCAACAAGTTTGAGCGTTCTAAAAAGCTATGGACTGCTTCGCTCTATCCTAATTTAAGATAATATGTGTGCATGTGGTTGTTGATTTAGTATTGGAAATGTGGTATTTTTAGATATTGATTGATATAAATTGGATGTACTTTAAGAGTGTGCGTTATATACCCATGCTTTAAAAAAAAATTAAATTACTTGTTGAAAATTAAAACAATTATAAATAGACACGACTCTTGATGTGTGCCTCTCTGGAGGTGTGCCTTGATTGTCAGAAGTTATAAAATACAGATAATGCATTTTTATAAACATTGTATAGGAACATTGTTAAGCAAAGCGAATCGTGCATATTGCTGAGTAACAAAGCAAATAAACACGTTTTAATAATTGGTATTTCAATATTGAATTTTATCTGTGAAATATATGCATAATAAAACGAACATGAATTAATGACAGTTAATCGGAACTGAAATACACATAGTTAATTTGCCGGCATTTGATTCTTATCCTGGACGAGAAAAGTCTGTAATTCTTTATCTCATTTAAACCAATAGCTGTTGCAGTATCTTAGCCGCATCATAATGCAACCAATCAGAATCTATATGTGATAAGTAATTAGTTCAAAATGGCGTGTATGTCGACTGAAACTAATAGCTCCGCACCGTGATACGAAGCAAAAAGTCTATCCCAGTTCAGAATTTGTTGTGTTTTTTGCTATTTGAATTCGCAAACTCAGTAGTTTTTTTTAAGGACTTCCGGAATTACAGGATTTAACGGAGTCTTTCTCAAACACAACACCGAATTTTATAACACATATTGATTTGAGTTCAAGATTTTTTTCAAATGCCTATAAATTCAGAAAGTCAGCGATACACTGCTTTTAATACTTGCTACGGAACTTATAAATTCCTCCAATTACCAATGGGTCTGAGCTCATTGCCAGGATAATTTCAACTTTAAATGGATAGAGTGCACCATGGCTTAACGTTTAATTCTTGTCATTGCTATTTAGACGATGATCAACACATTATTGATTTGCGCGAGGTATTCAATCGCTTACAAGCCGATGGTGTAAAATTAGGCCCGAGGAAATGTCATTTTTCACAATAATCATGTTTATTTCCAGGACACCTGATTTCTCAAGATGGAATACAGCCTCCGCCAGATCGAATAACTGCAATTCAGGAATATCTGTCACCTCGTGCTGTGCGAGAACTTCGTCGTTCTCTAGGTTTTTGGAGAGAGGGATGCACTCGAAGTAGAGGCTGGAAGTACCCAAATTTTACCCTTGTGTCATGTGTCCCTTCGGATCCCTCGGTGTTGTACCAGTACCCTCGTGACAGGCTGGGGAAACCCCTTGTACTACAGGGCAATTACACTACAAGGTCAAGGAAATTTTAAGACTGCCACGGTTTAATAAGGGTATATTGGATAGAGACAAACATTTTTACGGACCCCCAAAAAGTTGTTACAAGGATTCATAAGGCTCATTGAGCGTGGCACATACTGAACACGAGGTATCGGACTTAACGTCCCCGATGCCACGGGAGTGGCGGAGAGGCAGGTGTACATCCGACGCCGCCATACAGACGCCCAACTCAAGACAGGTTTTACTTCCAGTCGTAAGAAGACCAAATTGACCATACTGCGATTCCTCTGTCACCTTTGGGGTCCCGATTAATGATTTATATCGACCTACGGTTGGTCTAAAGAAATAATGATATTTTAGTTACACCTTCCCTTGACCACATCATTTCCCCCTAGTTGAGTAAATTTCCTACTCAAGGAATGATTGCAAAATTTAGCACTGACAACAAGGGTGAAACATTTAATACTAGCAGACATAATCATACAACTTGTAGTACCGACGACAGTATTATTTAAAAATTATTTGTGTGAAGTATACATTTAACCCACTGCTGGAACCTGTCAGTTAAAAGAGATACATGGGGGAGGGGTTAAGTTTTTCTGACCGCGTAAGGTAATAACAAATATTCGACTCGTTCTATCAAATTATTTTTCTTTTCAAAATTTAACATATTATGGTATGGGTAATCCGGATTCAGTATATATTTTTTCATCTGCTTGACCACAAAAATTGTCAACAAATTTTGGATCAGAATAGTTTATTAAGAAAAGAAAATGATCGTTCTCTTAATCATATAAACACTTGCCAGGTGTACACAGTATTTTAACTCCATCTGACAAGGAACCACAAAATTATTTGTTGGTCGCGTATCTTATTATTAAGAAGAATACAAGGAACAACAAAGTTATTTCTATTTGTCTTTTCAATATCTTGTTCTTTAAAACCTGGTATGGGAAGGGATATTTGAATATGATAATATGGGAGTATATTCTACTACAATGTATATAAATACTTGATATCGTTTTCTGAATTGCAGGACATATTTCACGAAAATATACAATTTAAAACAGATTTTTGAATAAATTAGTTTATAACTGTCAAATATATATCTGATGTCTGTATTTTTGAATTTCAAATGGTTTGACTAACCCAGTCGAGGCAGAGACTCCTAATTTTTGTTAATTAATTACTTATTATTAATTAATGCTGAAATCTGTGTATGCCCCTTCCACATTAATATTATTTCTTCGCTGAAACTGTATTCCCTTTAAAAACATGCTTTCTGCAGATTCCCACTTTCCTAATCAGATTGTCTCTTGTCTATGGTGATGTGACCCATGTTTCCCATTAATCCTCATGCCAACCTTTCCTTGCCTCAATATTGTAAATTTTATTCGTTCCAAATCTTAATTTACACCATCGACAGATCTTTTAGAATGTACAAATTCATGTTTGATGATTGAAGAACCCACCAACCAAACACTCTTGTGTTGGCCTGAAATTCTTTAAGTGACAATCAGGCGAGTATTTCAATTAATAATGTACATGTAAAAAAATTAAAAAAAAAACAGGTGACTCCTGTTAAAAGTTGACATGCGTGAAATAAAAGATAACATAAAAATTACCGCAGCACAATAACACAAAGGCGGGAAGTATAACTTAAAGACATTATCTAAAGTGGACCAGACAGTAAAGGTTTATAATTTATATAGACAAATTAAAGAACACTATGACACGTAATTAGAATGACAAACAACGTCAGTACCTAAAATCTATACATCAATACCATCATGTATAAATTAGGGAACCTGTCTCGTGATCATCTAACTCATATTCCTTTATCACTGTAAATCCTCAAGAGCTTTACCTTTTAGATGAATAACGTTCTTCTCAAATTCCCCTATTTGTTTCCATAGATTCTTCCCATTCTGTCTCATTTTTCTACCAGTAGTTTGCTTAAAAAACCAAAGGAACAAAATGGTAGGCTGTGAATATTGAACCTCTTCTGGAATCTAAATCTACTTCTGAAGATTCAATTTCGTTAATGCAGGTTAGGTAAGTCATGTTGTTTGGATCCATTTTCCTTTGCAGAAGTGGTCGAAACCGTATACAGGCACCTGGATAAACAGAATAAACGAGACATTGAAACAGTAGCAAGGGCCATTATGTTGAACATCCCTGCCAAATTTCCAGTATGGCATGTTCCTGGTGCCTCATACATTATGTTAATCATCGTCGTAGATATTTAATGTTTGATCTTGTAGTAAACAGATGGACAAGATTCCCATTGACTGTTTCTGAATGCCTTGCAACTTCTTCAAGCGATGTAAAGTTGACATATAGTTAAATATAAAATTTAGAATGGAAATGGGGAATGTGTCAAATAAACCAAAGTTCTCTACTTTGATATAACTATATTGCTATTAGAAAGCGTATTCTGTCTGCAAGATCCTTATTTCCAGTAAAAGGTTTGAAAACAAAATGACAGTTCCTATTACTAATAGTTTTGATAGCAAATCAATTAGCCATGACTAGGTCCAGATTATTTAGTAGCAATGCAAGTGATAAGCTGTCTATTTCAAAATAGCTTAAATGGTGATTTACTGAAAACATGCACATAGGGTAAGCTGGCAATAATTAAAGTCTTGTTTCAAATTCTTTAAAAAATTGAAACGGGAGTGGGGGTATAAAATGTACTGTAAAAGAAAACTTAAAGAGTATATGCAGTGATTTCTCTAAGGCTATAATTCTGATAAGTAACTATTGTTGTGAGCAAAGGTGTATTTGGGGAGTTTTCTATTTGAATAAATGTTAGTATAGGTTGCACTTTGTAAATACAGCTGTTTTCTCAAACCACGCCTCTTTTGGGGAGATATATAATATTCATAGATAATTAATTTTGTTAACGTTCAGGTTCCCAGATATGATCTCTATGTTTCATCTAATAGAGACATAACTTGGGAATGATACCAGTAAATATACATTCTCATATCGGTCAATTTGAAATCTGTGGGAAACCTATATTCAAGGTTGGGGTCGTACAGGATTTTAGTGTAAGTATAAACTCTTGGAAGTTCGGGGCATATAAACGTTGAAAATATGCCGCACAGCCGTATATTGTGACCTTTGAAAAAATAGTAGTGTATATGAACTTTCCATTCTACGATATAATTTTTTCAAAACTTCATAGTAAAAGTGGTACAGCTTTAGCCGTAAAAGGAGTACCTATGGAAACTTGCATTGTCAATATTTACAGAGATGCAACCTATATTGGGTGAAAAAAGAGAACATACAGAATTTCGCCAAATCTGGTTTATCTCGGAGATATTAATGAAATTAACTCAAATAAGAAGTTTTATAAGTATTTCATGAAGATTGAGAAAATTCTGGGCCTTGACTATGATGACTCAGCAAAAATTCACAGTTTACAGGATGCATAGTATACTGAAAGCCCTGAATGCAAAATAAATTCATAATATATGCTTATTTGTAATTAAAATTGTTTATATGTCGAAAATGAGGATTGAGACATATTAAATTATATTCTCTACCATCACCTAAACAGGTAATTCTTATAAACATTGCAGACTGCTTAGTTTGTATAGGCATAATATTAGTTTTGAATCTCCATGTTCCTAGTGGTCATGGTTGCTAAATTGTTTTTGGTTTTTCCATGTGTGTGTTTTTTCCTTGATGTGTTGTGATGGTCTTGATTTTTATTGCTTTTTATACTTTCTTATATGATTGACAGACTCCAAAAGACTTTCCCAATCAAACTGTTGTCAGAGACAACAAACAAATTTGAAACAGTGATAAAAGACATTTTGGTTAAAATTGTATATGTTGAGCTACCATGAGGACAAAACAAGGTAAAACTCCTGGTAAAAGTGATGGATGTCCTTTTGAAAGTTTGGAACACACATCATCTTTCATTTGTGGCCTTTTCTTATCTGCAGCAAATTGTCCTCTTCTTCTGACTTTAGGCAGTGACGGAAAATATGACAATCCATCCTCCTCATCGGGCTCTTCGAAGGATCAAACACTTTCTACTGAAAATGTGGGAGGCAATCCTTAAATTCCTGATATGGGAAAAACTGAGACAGCAGTATAAAAATAACAGGCACAGTTGTTTGCAATTTTTAAACGTAGTTATCATTTTGAATAAGTTTGTTTGGTTCAGAAAAGATATTATGAAGAAACGCAAAGAAATCCTCAGACGGAGGCAGGAAACTGCAGAAGGGATAAAAAGAAGCAAATGCCCGAACTTAACCTTTCCAAACATCAGACAAAAGTAACTATCACCTTTCACAATGCTGTCCTTGAAAATGACTTCTAAAAGAGCTCTTACTGCATTACAATCGTTTTCAATCTTGATAAGATGAAGTGTCTTTTCTATCATTTCCTTTGTAATTCCCTTAGGTTTTATGTACTCCATCAAGTTCAACTTAACTCCTCTGGAAAAAAGTGTCCTCTCTTTCACTCCGTGAAAAGGCAAAAATGCATTATAAATTAAGATAAAAATGAAGCAGTAATAAGTAAATTCTAATTACTAAACAACAATTTAGTACATATATTTGTGTGGTATTTGATCCATACAGGGTTTCATGTCTGTAGACCTAAAGTATTTCAGATCATCTATTACATGACGTTATTGTCGTTTTATACTAAATGCGTTCTCCTTATATAATTAAAGACCCTTGTAATCTGAAAAATGTGGTTTTAAGTCGTTTCATTGCCTACATATTTCCAAATCCACAAGATCTTCCAAGCTCCTTTGATTTTCTTTGTTGAGTTCTATTAGGTTTTCAAATTGATCTGTAAGGTTTGTAGCTTTTCTCTTCCAAGCAGCCCCTAACCCAGGCAAAATTGCACCTGGAATAGTCTCTTCAAAGGGAAGATTTTGCTGACTGGCTTTTCATTTCTGCAACATGTAGTTTGTTTATAATAGACTGCCTTCTGATCTCAATCATACTGTCTTTAAATTCTATAATTGGCTTATGCATGTTATAGTTCATTAAATTACTTTCAGTTCTTCATTTGCTGAAAATTGTAAAATTATATCTTTGATCGGCCACATTTTTGGTGATATTTCACTATATTTTACCCTTAATTCGTTTTTTTATAGATATTTGTATACGACGTAAACTTGAATCGACCACTTTTCAAACTGATAATTTTACTATTTTTAATCTTGAAGTCAGCCACTTTATCAAGGATACTGGAATTAAACGTGGTCTTAAATCAGTCAATTTTTATTGATTATTGCATTATTAGTTACCTTAATCCGAAACTATAGTTGTTATATTATAAATCATTTATCTGTTTACATTTCATTTACTGTTATTCATGTTTTCAAACGTTAAATTCAAGTATGAATAAATATGTTAATGTTAAATTTGTACTACTGTGTTGAACAGTAATAGGTTGTAATATTTTATCATTCACAAGGCATTCCTGGCACACCCATGGCTCAAAAGGAGTAGCATTTACACCAACACATTTCCAATGAAACCATAGATCACAACATTCACAAAGAATAAAGTTTTTAGAGGCATTACTCTTGTTAGATTACCTCTCAATATGGTTACATACACTGTATGATATAGTTGTTGTTAAAATTGCCGCCACGAAATTCCGGAAGTAAACAAACGCGGTCGCTGAGCAACTAGCCCCTATCCAAGATGGCGACGATAACCGTGAAGTTATGTATTCGGTAGCGACTATCATTTTGTAACACAAAGCACCTTTTGGATCCTAGTAAATGTGAAGGGTAATGGTCATCTCCTTTGGCTATAACTGCAAAATTTGGTATTGAATTGGATGAAATATTGGAACTTGTCACTGGGCTAAAACGTATTTTAAACTGTTTCTAGATCAGGATTCATTTAATAAGTTAACATGTGTCACTACGATCTAGCAGCAATATACCAACTTTACCTGCATATGGGATATACATTTCCAATTTCCCAATTGGGTATTCTAGAGCCCCTACTGAGACTTCACAAAACGTTACCAGTGTCTTAGAAAAAGTTGATGAACCAGGGTTAAGTCAAGACGTCCTTTTATAAATCAAAGTTCATAGCTTAATGTAACGAAACAGCTATTAGTATTATTATTGTTTGTATTTAGTGAAAAGGGATATAATAAGAAAAAAAAACTACTCACATTAGAAATCAGGAAATTATGGTTTAACACCTACTACTAAATCATCGAACAAAGAAAAAGGTGAAGCCGTGGAACATGTTTAATAAACAAATATTCTTGTTTGCTTGTATGACTACCTATTTATGAAAATACTAAACCACTCAATAATAAAGTAATAATAGATAACCTACTATATTATTAAAGGTTAATAGATCTGATTGCACCTTGTATTTATAGAGACCACTGAAGTTTTCTGGAAGTTGTGATGATCTTTAAACATTCACCACATATTGTAACAGGATATTAACATAGCATGTACAAGGACATAATTTAGACGAAGAGTGAAACCACTAACAGTACAAACATTGAGAAACCTGTTGAGGTTTAAGTATGACACAGGGAATGCTGTATTGGACCATAGAGCAACAAGTGAAAGGATTTTATCACATAACTGTGGCATTAATATTTATGTTGCTGGAAATTGCTTTTATAAATGTATGAAATGAGAGTATGCTGCATCCATGCTTAGCCATGCCAAAATAAATATTTTTTCCTGACGATGTCATTACATTAATCGGATAGTTTATCAAATGTGTAGCCGATATGGAGATTAATCAACCAGATCCTGCAAATTTTCAACCAGAAATATATAACCATATTTTAAATCTTTATTATTAAGTCATTAATGATGTTTGCAATTTTTAGTTTAAAAAAACCCGACTCTCTCCGTATTTTCATTCATCTTTTTGTAACATTTAACTCCAAGAGTAAACGTGCTCTTTGCATTTTATATCAAATGAGGTTTAACATTTCACAATAATATATTAAATTTTGCATATCATCTGTCCAATAATTAATTGATTTGCTTGTGTGTTGTACTTGGTTTGATCTCATACACAGATGTAAAATATTTGACTTCTAACAGTGCAAAGATAACTGACAGATAATGGTTTTATACTGTGACATCTAAAATCAACAGCATCCTCTAACTTATAGATACATTCACCTCATGAAGATAAGAATAAAATGTAAATTCGGCCTTGGATGTTAGACTGTCCCTTGAAAACTGATGCCAACAGACATGTAATGTTTTAAAGTTGATCATCTTTTTAATTATCTGCATTCACAACATGTACAGCACGCAAGAACAAAATTCGAAATGGTGTTAAATTTTTAGTCCAAAATTTAACCTCCGTTGACCCCTTTTTGGAAATCAAAATTCTTAAACCTTATTGCCCATTTACATACAATGCATAAGTAAACTATACCCATGTTTTTTAATGCCGGCACTAAGGATTAAGTACAGTTAAAAGCATGGATTGGAATACCAATTTAAGTTACAGTAACCCGTATACTGATGGCTAAAATGTTGGTATGTCTCCTATTCCCGAACCGTTGCCACGCATTATGGCCAAATCAATCATATCGCTAATGACAAATGAATTTGAGGATGACCTGGGCATAATTCTGTCACAGGTCTTCGACCACATGTAACAGGAATATGCTTGTACCCAATCCCTATCAAATAAGACCATTTCCCTTAGATAAATGCTTTTTTGTGCTTCTTTGTTAAATATTTGTTTTGTTTTTATTGTGATTAAGATTATAACAAAATGTTGACTGCTGTACCCCTATTTTTGACATTTTTACCTATTGTGTCTGTTTGTTTTGTTCACGCATCGTTGTCAATTTAATGGAATTTGATGCGACTGTCATACAAGTGAGAGGTTTAGCTAGCTATAAAATCAGGTTCAATCCACCATTTTCTACATAAGAAAATGCCTGTACCAAGTCAGGAATATGACAGTTGTTATCCATTCGTTTGATGTCTTTGAGCTTTTGATTTTGTCATTTGATAAGGACTTATATCTAGAAATTGACTATGAGTGTCGGTTGAAAAATAAACTTTACGACTAAAGAGATAATTTCAGCTTTCCAATTGTGAACTTTTCATTTTTAAACCAAGAGTTCCAAATGGTGAAGTTGAATTTTACGGACGGCATCATGAGTTGGTTGACCGTTATGGAATATCCGTTTCACAGATGATATCGGATATGTTCCTTATGTCGTAACTACAATCCTGTTCCCCCAGGGTGACTGGGGAATAGAAATTTGGTCACCTGGTTTTCTTCCGACCGGCAGTAAAAACGCTTGCCAAAGTGGGGCGTCCGTTTGACTGTGCAGGATGTATCAAGTTTGCAGCCACGTCCGGTCAGAATGGGGACGTTAAATCCGATGCCTCGTGTAAAGAGAGTGCCACGCCCTTTGCACGTTAAGAACCCTTGCAACAACTCTTTGAGGGGTCCGTAGGTGGCCTGTTGCAAGGCAAAATTTCTGTCCCTATCCAATGTACACTCATTTTCCAGTGGCAGTCTAAATTTCCCTGACCATCATCCCGGATGGCCTCTATCATTGCAAGACCTACCTAATGTATTTATTGTTAACTTGTTCTCGTCCTGAACATGCATGAAATATTTGCCACTGGACGTAAAGCAACCAACAATCAATCAATCAATCCTGTTCCCTTTTCACGAATGTGACCCACTGAATTAGACTATTTAACGGGTGTGTAATAACATGAGCAACACGACGGGTGCCACATGCGGAGCAGGATCTGCTTACCCTTCTGAGAACCTGAGACCACCCCTAATTTTTAGTGGGGTTCGTGTTGCTGTTGTACCCCTATGTGCGACATTTTTACCTATTGTGTCTGTTTGTTTTGTTCACATCATTGTCAATATAATGGAATTTGATGTGACTGTCATACAAGTGAGAGGTTTGCCTAGCTTTAAAACCAGGTTTAATCCACCATTTTCACATATAAAATACCTGAAACAAGTCAGGAATATGACAGTTGTTATCCATTCTTTTGATGTGTTTGAGCTTTTGATTTTGCCATTTGGTTAGGGACTTTCCGTTTGAATTTTCCTCGGAGTTCAGTATTTTGTGATTTTACTTTCGCCCTATGTGTCACGTAATATTTGGAACCTGACGACGATTTGCCAAACTTTTTCACTGGATTTTGATGAGGAGGTCAAAATGGAAGAAACCGGTAAAAGACGATTTAGGAGTTTGGCAAGCATACATGACTTCGACAAATTAACCAACTCTCAGAAAAACTCAAATGCAGAAAAAAAATTCCAAGGGGGCTGCGGAAGCCTTCATGAAATGGAGGGAACAAAGAATGTGAGAATATCCCCTTTGAAGCATTTGTTTGCCGAAATCATGAACACGTGTCTTCAGCGTTTTTGTAGAAGTCCGAAAACAAGATGGACTTGAATATCCCCAAAATCACAGATTATATAATTTGCAGACTTTTAAGACATTTGAGAGATGAGGAAATCCACGACAAGAACTTTCTGAACGAAAACAACATTAGGTTTGCCGTTTTCCGTAAGGTATTAGACGCTAAAATGAAGGAATTAGCCTCAGGGAAGAAGATTTGTTTTAAACTCGATCCAAACGAAGTCGACTATTTGCACTCAACCTGGCCACATTTGCAGAACATCAATCATTCTTTACGTAAAAGGAGTAGTTGTTTTGCCCTTAACTTGGCGAAAACTTTGACTGTGTGCACTCAGTTTTGCAAAGAAGGCATACCTTTCATGGCAAATGATTATTTTTTTTCTTATGTGCAAGAAAAGTAATAGTATTGAAATTGTCAAAGAATATTAGAATGGAATTTTGGAATATTGTTTGCGCTCAACCTGGCAAATAAATAAGTTGCACCCAACTTGGAAAGTATCACTGGGTTGTATACCTTTCATGGCAAATGCTGATTTCTTTCTAATGTGCAAGAAAAGTAATAGTAATAAAGTTGGTAAAGAATATTTGAAGGAATTTTGGGAATACTGTTTAAAATCAACCTGGCAAATAAATAGTACCCAACTTGGCAAGTATCACTTGGTTGAATACAAAATACTGCACCCAACTTGGCAGAGTGATTCTTCCATAAGGTTGAGAATAACATATTGTCAAAGAACTTGATATTTTACATAAAAGATAAATTGGAATAACTAGTGGTTAATGATTAAAAATTTAAAATTATGTGTTTGGTTAATGATGTACAGATTGATAAAGGAGCTTATGAGTCCATCGCCACTGAAGATACGGGTACATAGCATTGAAGGGAATCATCCCGTCAATAACTGTTTCTTCCTCTTCTTCATCACCAACTATTTCTTTCAATGCTTAAATAGGGTATTTGTAGTCCGTATTAAACTCATCTTGTTTGCACACTATAATGATATCGTCGTCTTCCTTACAGAACCCATCTGTAACAACATTGTGTTGTTCTGATACAAACTTCAAAATAAAGCATTTGGAATACAATATAACATTAACGTGAATGAAATTTGCATAAAAAGCTTTTATACCATACCTTGTTATATGGTTGTCCGAGTTGTGTTAATTTATCATAGAATTGAGGACAGAGCTATGCACGAGAGAGATACCCGTATACTCTTTTCACAAATTTAACAATTTTGCAATAGACAATTTTAGTTTCAATTTCGGGCTAGTACCAAAATACTAGCAACTGAGCTAAGGATACTCACGGGAATTAGAAGTCCACCAGCATCGTCACAATGGTTAAATTCAAAACTTTAATACCAACGTTGATGCACAAGATGAACCAAAGCAATTTTATCTGCTGCCATACACTTTAAAACAGTAAGAACAACATTTATTTCTCAATAATAACAAATATTACTGTTCTTAAAGTTAAGGAAAATAACATTTTCACAATAACAGACAAAAATGTATTACTTTGGGTGACAAAAAATCAATTATGACAGAAACCTATATTATTATCAAAATTTGATCACCATCCAAATTCAGACAATATCAAGCTTGAATAGTGTGTCCAAACTTGCCCCAACTGTTTAGGGTTGACGTCGTATCAGGCTGCGCTCAGCGAAGCATTTTATCTTCATTTCACTTCCATACTTTTTAATCAGTATGTATGGCAGGTTTTCTGGCATATTTTGTTTGTACTGTATTAGATCTTTGATCATATGTTTTGCATGCTGTATCAGATGATTTGCTAGTTGACTTTTCTCTTTGGTCAGCTTGATATCCGTGTTGGTCATGTAGTTTTAGTTTAAACATATTTTATTTACTCAAAGTAAAATGGATTGGACACAAGTAAGCCATACTTATGAAGTCCGCTCCGAATAACAATAATTTACAATACAATATTAATAATATGAGCATGCAATATCAAAATAAACAATACTTTACGAGTCTATCAATTGAGAAAAAAAAATGAAACAGAAATAAATGTAAACATTGGAAATGATGATGATGATGACGTGGATGTACCGTAAATACACTTTTTCTACATAACAAGAAATCTCTCAGACCTTTTAATAAATTCGAATACGTGTGTGAATATATTCACGTTTTGTTCATACGAGAGATTCGGATTACCAGAAGTAAGTAACTTAACATTCAGTATAAGGTCATCAGGAAGCCATCTTAGATTGTTCATCAGAATTTCTCTCTGGTGTGTATATAAAGAGCAGTCGAAAAGGAAATGGTGTACAGTCTCAATGTTACATCCACAAAAGCAAGATGGATCAGCAATTATATTGACTCTAAACAAGTCATAGTTCAAGAAAGATGAGTAGCATCTGAATTGTGTTAGAATCATATTTAGTTTCCTCGGTCCATATAGATAGTGCTTAGGTACATCTTTATTTGTGGTATTTAACCTTTTTAATTGGATTTTAAACTTTGATATAGAGTCTGATTTTCGAAGGGACAAATCGGTATGATTCCAAAGTCTAATAGTTGATGGTATAAAAGATTCTTTAGTAAGAGATAATCTACAAAAAGGAACAATGATGTCATTGCCATTTCTCAAGGGATATGCAGTTGTGCTCTGTACACTAGGTGGAACAAGTTTGCATAGATAATCCGGAGCTTGGTTGTGTTGAATGTTATAAAACATTTGTAATTTTCGTCTTTTCCTCCTGTCAGCTAAAGTTTCCCACCCAATTTCCTCATACAGATTTTCAGATTTTGTAAATATAGGTAAACCAGTAACTATTCTAGCAGCTTCTAGCTGCAAACTTTCAAGTTTATTAGCATATCCTATCCCGCAATTATCCCAAACTTCAGTTGCATATTCAAAAATTGGTCTTATAAATACTAAATAGAGTTGTTCTAAGTTTTTCCTACAAAGTTGATACTTGAGTTTTCTCAGGATATTTAAATGTTTCGTAACACTGATAATCAGATTGTCTATATGACTATTCCACCGAGCATCAGAGCAAAACGTTACCCCAAGGTGTTTGTGACATTTTGTTATAGGATTTCTTTATCATTTAAGCAGAATTTTAGAACGGGTGCATCATTATTTGAAAAATCATTATTTCTGTTTTGTCTGGATTAAAGACATAAGCCACCTCCGTGACCATTCGTTCAGCTCTTCGAGGTCACGACCAATAACAGTTTTATATGTTCTTGGTCGTTCCCGAGTAATTAAACGAAGTGTCATCCGCATAGAGTCTAGTTAGAGATGTGAGTTTCTCTGCAATGTCATTTATATATATTATAAATAATATAGGACCAAGTACTGAGCCTTGAGGTACTCCAGCTGAAAGACTGCAAAATGAGGATGATGATTTATTAATCACAACTTTTTGTTTCCTATCACAAAGATAACTCTCAAACCAGTTAAGTAAATTACCATGTATTCCGTAAGCTTTCATTTTATACAAGATCCTCTATGCCAAACCTTGTCAAAAGCTCTTGAAAAATCACAAAAGACAAAACAACTTATTTCCTTCTTTTCTAGTGAGTTAAGAATACAATTATACATTTCTAGTAGCTGATGTACAGTTGAATTTTTTGGCAAAAATCCAGACTGATATTCATAAATTAGTTTATTCATATGTAAATGATTATATACATGTTTAAAACAATTCGTTCCATGATTTTACCTACACAGCTTATTAAAGAAATTGGTCTATAGTTTGAAGGTAATGACGAATCACCTTTTTTAAAAATAGCAATAACATTTGCAATCTTCCAGCTAGACGGATACTTACATTGTTGAAGAGATTTATTTAATATTATTTGTAAAGGAACCGCCACTTTCTTAGGGCAAATTTTCAGCATTCTGCGACTAATCAAATCTGGTCCCGATGCCTTATTCGGATCAATAGTTTTGATAATATCAATTATTTCATTTTGATTTATGTATATATCTTGAATATAAGTATTAGTTTTTTCTTTAAACTCTGGAATAGGTACATTTTCTTCCTCGAGTTTGGATATCAAACCAAAGTATTTGTTCAACAAGTCGCACTTCTCACTATCCTCATAAACTATGTCACTGAAATCCTCATCTTTTATTGTTGTATAATGTTGTTTCGATTTCAAAATGAAATTTCACATTTTGTTACATGTACATATGGTGTTTCATGAGATTGCTGTGTATAAAGTAAAATCACAAAATACTAAACTCCGAGGAAAATTCAAAACGTAAAGTCCCTAACCAAATGACAAAATCAAAGGCTCAAAGTACTTATATATGTCACCAAACGAATGGATAACAACTGTCATATTCCTGACTTGGTAAAGGCATTTTCTTATGTAGAAAATGGTGGATTAAACTTGGTTTTATAGCTAGCTAAACCTCTCATATGTATGAAAAGTCGCAACAAATTCCATTATATTGACAACGATGTGTGAACAAAACAAACTGACATAGGTAAAAATGTCAAAATTAGGAGTACAAATATATTTTGTTTAAGATTATGCATTATGTTACATTTTGAAGGTATAGTACTAGTTTTATCCAGGCATAATACGTTTTAAATAGTAACTTTCATTGGTTCAACTTTTGTGTTGATAATTCTTATTGGATTTGCTAATAGATATAAGAAGATGTGGTATGAGTGCCAATGAGACAACTCTCCATCCAAGTCAAAATTTATAAAATTATACCATTATAGGTCAAAGTACGGTCTTCAACACGGAGCCTTGGCTCACACCGAACAGTAATCTATAAAGGGCCCCAAAATTACTAGTGTAAAACCATTCAAACGGGAAAACCAACGGTCTAATCTATATAAAAACGAGAAACGAAAACACTTATGAACCACATCCACAAACGACAACTACTGAACATCAGATTCCTGACTTAGGACAGGTGCAAACAAATGCAGCGGGTTTAAACGTTTTAATGGTACCAAACCTTCACCCTTTTTCTGAAACAATAGTGTAACATCACAACATAGAAAGACACACTATAAAATATCAACTGAAATAGCTTAACTCAATCAAAGGACATATTAAGTTGTCTTATTGGCAATCATACCACATCTTCATATATCTATTAAGAAATATTTTTCCCTCTTATTCTTCCAATTATAGTATTGAAAGTTCCATGAAGATCAGACCTGTTGGATTAAATATACAATCATTAATTCTGAAATTATTACCTCTGTGTTATTTCAATTGAGTTGTCCTCAATTGAAAGCTCCTGCAACCTTGAAAGCTTCTCCTTTGCAATCTCCTTAGATTTTCCTTGGAGGAAGGGATAGGTGTATTTTTCAGGTGCCATCTTAAGGGGAGAAATTCGTTTTGCTGGCATAAATGTTTTGTATCTTTTAAAGACCTGAGGCCTGCCATCTGTCAGTGCCGATCCTCTGACAAATTTGGTCATCATACTGCCGTACCCCATATACTTAAATTTTGGATTCTTTTTTTCTTGGCAGTCTTCAACTTTGACACAGCTTTTTTCAGTTTGTTTAGAGCCCTTGTTTTAGCTGTCTTTCTGCATTTCTCACTAAATTGCAAGTCCTTCTTTTTTTTGATCGGGTTTGAGTTTTGTTTCGAAATTTAATTGATTAAAATTGTTATATGGAAAGACATCTGAATCACTGGAGCTCATTCTAATTTCGTCTAAAAAAAAACCCCAGTTTTTGTCATTATTACAACAATTAAATGCAAAATGTCAAAAGGGTAATGTTACCCTACAAATGTTTGTAAGGATTTATTTTTAAATTGAAATAGAAGTAAATAACTTTTTTGGCATTTTGGGTCCTGAATGCTCTTCACGTTAAACATGTATTGGCTTTTAACAATTTTATTGAAACGTCATTATATACGGTATGTTTAATGTACAATTGTGCAAATGAACATGATACAATGCAAATAAGTTAAAAGCTCCGTGTTGAAGACTGTACTATTACCTATAGTTGCTGACTTTTACTGCATTTTGTCTTGGATAGAGAGTTGACTCATTAGCACTCATACCACATCTTATTCATATTCAGTTTGATTTTGAGATTAAATTTCAGTTCAGTTCTCAGCCACATCAAATCTGATTCTAGATTCACCAAGTCTTAGGTATGGATATCTGACTTGAAGTGACTCATCATATTCCTACTTAACATTTGAACCCAAAAGGTGACTGGGAAAACGAAGTATGGTCACTTGGTCTTCTACCAACCGGCAGTAAAACGCTTGCCAAAGTTGGGCGTCCGTTTGGCATTGCGGGATGTATCAAGTACGCAGCCACGTCCGGTCAGAATGGGGACGTTAAATCCGATGCCTCGAGTAAAGAGAGTGTCACTCTCTCTGTACGTTAAGAACCCTTGCGACAACTCTTTGAGGGATCCGTAGGTGGTCTGTTACAAGTCAAAATTTCTATCCAAAATACCCTCATTTTCTAGTGGCAGACCAAATTTCCCCGACGTTCATCCCGGATGGCCTCTATTACAAGACCTACCTATTGTATTTTTTGTTAACTTGTTCACGTCCTAAAGATGCATGAAATATTTGCCACTGGACGTTAAGCAACCAACAGTCAATCAATCAAAATATTTATTATTCCGGTTCATTGTACTTTTGTACCATTAGAAAAAGGTTAGGATATCTATAACATAATGTATTGATACTTTTGGACCCCCAGCCCCCTGGATCCACAACTGATAAGACAACGACCCACACTACGTGGTAAAATTTGTTAAATTTTGCGTTTCAATTTTGTAGATAATTTTCCGATCGAGTATTCGATAAGTAAATCTTCACAGAGATGATACCCCTACTTACGGCAGCATTAAATATCTTATAGATATGGCCCTGAAATTAAGATGAGAATTTCCCATCAAAGGTTTCATCAAGTTCTTTTCTCATTATCATGAGCTTGTCAAATAGTTTTGTATACTGGACAGTTGCAGTCTTTTCACTCCAAAGCAACGCCATGGTATAAAATTCCGACCGAGAAAGGTCCTAGTATACAATTACTTGCCTAAATGAATGATAGAATCCAATTGATACCATGACTGCAATTTCAATTTATTTTAAAACTTAAGATGCATGTACATTATTTCTTTTTGCTGACCTTAAGAAAATTACGGTTTGAGCATGTTATAAATACAACATATATTCGATGAAAATCTTTTATTTAGTCAATTGTTGTTAATTAAATTAATTCAATGTTTCTTCAGATATGAATCATGTCTTTGGAAAATCTTTTCTTATAGTAAATTGAAATTCAGCTCAGTCATTTAAATTGTAAAGAATGTTTTAACATACTATCAAGGGACTAGATTAAATTACCTTGACTTAAAACACTTTTCAGATGGAAATTCTTCATTTAATTCTCTTAGGGCAAACATAGCGTGGTTTCCATCTATTGTTTCAACATTCACCTATCACTGATGGTGGAACCATACCAATTGCATCAGGAAGACGAGCAGCATCACCGTTCAAAAAGGAAATTTTCATGTTCGTAAGTATTTCTCTGCAGTTGGAAGGCTCGATCTTTCTAATTGAACGGTTTTCGGACGAAAACTCTAGTCGCTCTATCGGCATTTTGATAGTTCCTATTATTTTTTTATTAGCCACTTCAACGAAAGAGGCTAATGCTAATGAAAATACATTTTTTTTTACAGAAAAGGCATTTCAGTCAAATATTAAAATATTTTTTTCGACTAATTTTTTATACTGAAACAAAAAATTGCCCTGAACGACACAGGTTACGTACTATTTACGCATCTGATTTAAAGCAGCTGCTAAAGGTATGGTAGTGACACGGTCTTTTTGGGAGAAAAACGGACCGAACAAATGGTATGACGGATATATTACATGTAAATTGAAATTAGATTATTTAAGTCAAATAGAAAGTTTAAATCATTCCATCAGTATCTATGATTGTTTCAGTGATTTTTAAACTGCACAGTTAGAACATTAGTGTGTTATCAACTTTAAGACCACACCAAACAAATAAGGCCACACATCTTCGTCAAAAGTGTAAACATCAAAAATCACAAAGGTGGTGCAATTACTTCCAAAACGGTGTCAACTGGTATGTCTCTCGTTGTGTCTTGTAGAAAATAAGCCCGCTTGAATACCGAACTCCGTTAAAAATTCTAAACGGAAAGTCCCTAAGTAAATGGCAAAATCAAAAGCTCAAACACACCAAACGAATAGATAACAACTGTCATTTTCCTGACTTGGTACTGGCATCTTGGTACTGGAATTTATTTATGTAGAAATGGTGGATTAAACCTGCTTTAATAGCAAGCTAGACTTGTAAGACAGTCGCATAAAATTCCATTATATTGACAATGATGTGTGAACAAAACAAAACATAATAGGTAAAAATGTCACAAATAGTGGTACAGCAGACATTGTGTAATAAACTTAATCACTACATAAACAAGCAATTTTTTTCAACAAAGACGAACAAAAAGGCATGTAGACAATGCACATTAGCAAAAACGAAAGACAAGTAAACAAATATTTACCATAGCACAACACAAAAAACGGGATGTACAAGTACCAAGCCACGTCAAATGGATACTGCCAAAAATAGGCTAAACACTAAAAGTAATAAATTGCAAAGACAAAGAAAAGAATACTATAACACGTTATTAAGAGGATAAACAACGGCAGTACTTAGAATCTAAACTTCTTGAGCATCGTCTATTATGTGTGAAGTTGAGATCTACAAGGTCTTGGTATCTTCCGATGAACTTTTTTACAAAAAAGACGAGACGTTCTTAGACATACCCTTGGTTCATCAACTTTCTGCTCAGACACTGGTGACGTTTTACATGTATATATATACTTACTCTGAAATTCT
>JAASAO010001059.1:0-33116 GCA_017311375.1 Mytilus coruscus | reverse complement strand
TCTTTCTGAACATGTAACAAAGTAAAGATGCCAGAGATGACTCTAAGCACAGGTTAGTTTGAGGTTTTGGGAAATTTTGTTAATAAGATAAGGACATTCCTTACTATAGAATCAAAATTAAGTTGAAAATTAAGCATTGTTTCTGTTCCCTTCAGATCGATGTTGGTAAAGCATGTTAAGGTTATCCTTCGATTTGAAAATCCATAGACGCGTAAAATTTGCAATATTGCATCAACACATTTTCATAAAAAGCTGTTATATGACGAACGACTGCTTGTCTTCATGGTAGTGTAAAACTGTTATAAAACCTATAATGTGTATCATTACCGGGTTTGTACTAACATGAGCAACACGACGTGTGCCACATATGGAGCAGGATCTGGCTACTCTCCCGGTGCACCTGAGATCGACCCCAGGTTTTGATGGATTTTATGTTGCTTAGTCTTTATTTTTGTACATTGTGTTATGTGTCCTATTGTTTGTCTGTTTTTTTCTGTTTTAGCTATGGCGTTGTCAGTTTATTTTCGATTTATGAGTTTGAATGTTTCTCTGGTATCTTTTGCCTCTCTTTATCACTTAGGCTATTTCCTATTCAAATTCGTGTAGATGTAAGCAACATTCCGATTTTGACACTGTGGGTGGAATAAACTGGTGGGACATTGGCACTGCCTTTTAACACGTCTAGGATTGATTGATTGGTGTTTAACGCCACTTTCAACAACATTCTGCTATTTCATGGCGGTCAGTTTTTGTTGGTGGAAGAAACCGGAGTGCCCGGAGAGAACCGTCGACCTTCGGTAGGAAAACTGACAATTCTAGTCAATTAAGAGATCAATTTATATTCGTACCAAGTGCATCTGCCCCGAGCGAGATTCGAACTCGCATCTAGTTCGAATACTTATTTTATAAGAGTAGACGATTCACCCACCAAGTCCCTACATGTCTAGGAAGGCACAGTATCAAAGGAAAGGAAGTAAAATAAAAGCTTTTCCACATAATCAAGAACGTATAACTAATATATTTCCTTGACATAATATATAATGAAATGTTTGCTTGGCCCTTCAGAGGAAAGGTATTACACTTATTAGAAAACTAGTCCACAGTATAAAAAAAAATATATAGTGAAAACCTACCTGAGACCGCTTAAATGAGGGTGAGACCCCCCTGGTCTTCCAATGTCCATACAATTGAACTAAATCATAGACTGTGTATATATAAAGGTTGTATTAGAAGGATTTCCCAGAATAATGTCATCTTCGATATCTACGGAGGGCTTAGATTGTCACTTTTCAGCTAAAAATTGTCAAAATTTTAGGACAAAGGGCACAGTGCAATGGTGAGAGCCCCTGATCTCTCAATCTTTCTAATATTATGCAGACATTTAGTTAATAGGTAGATACAAACGTGACTAAAAGGAATTTGGGTACACTTCCTGTCTTCTATGTTTACGGAGCGCCCAAAGTGCCAGTAGGATATTCAAAATATATAGTGAAAACCTACCTGAGACCGCTTAAATGAGGGTGAGACCCCCCTGGTCTTCCAATGTCCATAAAATTCAACTAAATCATAGACTGTGTATATATAAAGGTTGTATTAGAAGGATTTCCCAGAATAATGTCATCTTCGATATCTACGGAGGCTTAGATTGTCACTTTTCAGCTAAAATTGTCAAAATTTTAGGACAAAGGGCACAGTGCAATGGTGAGAGCCCCTGATCTCTCAATCTTTCTAATATTATGCAGACATTTAGTTAATAGGTAGATACAAACGTGACTAAAAGGAATTTGGGTACACTTCCTGTCTTCTATGTTTACGGAGCGCCCAAAGTGCCAGTTGGATATTCAAAATATATAGTGAAAACCTACCTGAGACCGCTTAAATGAGGGTGAGACCCCCTGGTCTTCCAATGTCCATAAAATTGAACTAAATCATAGACTGTGTATATATAAAGGTTGTATTAGAAGGATTTCCCAGAATAATGTCATCTTCGATATCTACGGAGGGCTTAGATTGTCACTTTTCAGCTAAAAATTGTCAAAATTTTAGGACAAAGGGCACAGTGCAATGGTGAGAGCCCCTGATCTCTCAATCTTTCTAATATTATGCAGACATTTAGTTAATAGGTAGATACAAACGTGACTAAAAGGAATTTGGGTACACTTCCTGTCTTCTATGTTTACGGAGCGCCCAAAGTGCCAGTTGGATATTCAAAATATATAGTGAAAACCTACCTGAGACCGCTTAAATGAGGGTGAGACCCCCCTGGTCTTCCAATGTCCATAAAATTCAACTAAATCATAGACTGTGTATATATAAAGGTTGTATTAGAAGGATTTCCCAGAATAATGTCATCTTCGATATCTACGGAGGGCTTAGATTGTCACTTTTCAGCTAAAAATTGTCAAAATTTTAGGACAAAGGGCACAGTGCAATGGTGAGAGCCCCTGATCTCTCAATCTTTCTAATATTATGCAGACATTTAGTTAATAGGTAGATACAAACGTGACTAAAAGGAATTTGGGTACACTTCCTGTCTTCTATGTTTACGGAGCGCCCAAAGTGCCAGTTGGATATTCAAAATATATAGTGAAAACCTACCTGAGACCGCTTAAATGAGGGTGAGACCCCCCTGGTCTTCCAATGTCCATAAAATTCAACTAAATCATAGACTGTGTATATATAAAGGTTGTATTAGAAGGATTTCCCAGAATAATGTCATCTTCGATATCTACGGAGGCTTAGATTGTCACTTTTCAGCTAAAATTGTCAAAATTTTAGGACAAAGGGCACAGTGCAATGGTGAGAGCCCCTGATCTCTCAATCTTTCTAATATTATGCAGACATTTAGTTAATAGGTAGATACAAACGTGACTAAAAGGAATTTGGGTACACTTCCTGTCTTCTATGTTTACGGAGCGCCCAAAGTGCCAGTTGGATATTCAAAATATATAGTGAAAACCTACCTGAGACCGCTTAAATGAGGTGAGACCCCCTGGTCTTTCAATGTCCATAAAATTCAACTAAATCATAGACTGTGTATATATAAAGGTTGTATTAGAAGGATTTCCCAGAATAATGTCATCTTCGATATCTACGGAGGCTTAGATTGTCACTTTTCAGCTAAAATTGTCAAAATTTTAGGACAAAGGGCACAGGGCAATGGTGAGAGCCCCTGATCTCTCAATCTTTCTAATATTATGCAGACATTTAGTTAATAGGTAGATACAAACGTGACTAAAAGGAATTTGGGTACACTTCCTGTCTTCTATGTTTACGGAGCGCCCAAAGTGCCAGTTGGATATTCAAAATATATAGTGAAAACCTACCTGAGACCGCTTAAATGAGGTGAGACCCCCTGGTCTTTCAATGTCCATAAAATTCAACTAAATCATAGACTGTGTATATATAAAGGTTGTATTAGAAGGATTTCCCAGAATAATGTCATCTTCGATATCTACGGAGGCTTAGATTGTCACTTTTCAGCTAAAATTGTCAAAATTTTAGGACAAAGGGCACAGGGCAATGGTGAGAGCCCCTGATCTCTCAATCTTTCTAATATTATGCAGACATTTAGTTAATAGGTAGATACAAACGTGACTAAAAGGAATTTGGGTACACTTCCTGTCTTCTATGTTTACGGAGCGCCCAAAGTGCCAGTTGGATATTCAAAATATATAGTGAAAACCTACCTGAGACCGCTTAAATGAGGTGAGACCCCCTGGTCTTCAATGTCCATAAAATTCAACTAAATCATAGACTGTGTATATATAAAGGTTGTATTAGAAGGATTTCCCAGAATAATGTCATCTTCGATATCTACGGAGGCTTAGATTGTCACTTTTCAGCTAAAATTGTCAAAATTTTAGGACAAAGGGCACAGTGCAATGGTGAGAGCCCCTGATCTCTCAATCTTTCTAATATTATGCAGACATTTAGTTAATAGGTAGATACAAACGTGACTAAAAGGAATTTGGGTACACTTCCTGTCTTCTATGTTTACGGAGCGCCCAAAGTGCCAGTTGGATATTCAAAATATATAGTGAAAACCTACCTGAGACCGCTTAAATGAGGGTGAGACCCCCCTGGTCTTCCAATGTCCATAAAATTCAACTAAATCATAGACTGTGTATATATAAAGGTTGTATTAGAAGGATTTCCCAGAATAATGTCATCTTCGATATCTACGGAGGCTTAGATTGTCACTTTTCAGCTAAAATTGTCAAAATTTTAGGACAAAGGGCACAGTGCAATGGTGAGAGCCCCTGATCTCTCAATCTTTCTAATATTATGCAGACATTTAGTTAATAGGTAGATACAAACGTGACTAAAAGGAATTTGGGTACACTTCCTGTCTTCTATGTTTACGGAGCGCCCAAAGTGCCAGTTGGATATTCAAAATATATAGTGAAAACCTACCTGAGACCGCTTAAATGAGGTGAGACCCCCTGGTCTTCAATGTCCATAAAATTCAACTAAATCATAGACTGTGTATATATAAAGGTTGTATTAGAAGGATTTCCCAGAATAATGTCATCTTCGATATCTACGGAGGCTTAGATTGTCACTTTTCAGCTAAAATTGTCAAAATTTTAGGACAAAGGGCACAGTGCAATGGTGAGAGCCCCCTGATCTCTCAATCTTTCTAATATTATGCAGACATTTAGTTAATAGGTAGATACAAACGTGACTAAAAGGAATTTGGGTACACTTCCTGTCTTCTATGTTTACGGAGCGCCCAAAGTGCCAGTTGGATATTCAAAATATATAGTGAAAACCTACCTGAGACCGCTTAAATGAGAGTGAGACCCCCCTGGTCTTCCAATGTCCATAAAATTGAACTAAATCATAGACTGTGTATATATAAAGGTTGTATTAGAAGGATTTCCCAGAATAATGTCATCTTCGATATCTACGGAGGGCTTAGATTGTCACTTTTCAGCTAAAAATTGTCAAAATTTTAGGACAAAGGGCACAGTGCAATGGTGAGAGCCCCTGATCTCTCAATCTTTCTAATATTATGCAGACATTTAGTTAATAGGTAGATACAAACGTGACTAAAAGGAATTTGGGTACACTTCCTGTCTTCTATGTTTACGGAGCGCCCAAAGTGCCAGTTGGATATTCAAAATATATAGTGAAAACCTACCTGAGACCGCTTAAATGAGGTGAGACCCCCTGGTCTTTCAATGTCCATAAAATTCAACTAAATCATAGACTGTGTATATATAAAGGTTGTATTAGAAGGATTTCCCAGAATAATGTCATCTTCGATATCTACGGAGGCTTAGATTGTCACTTTTCAGCTAAAATTGTCAAAATTTTAGGACAAAGGGCACAGGGCAATGGTGAGAGCCCCTGATCTCTCAATCTTTCTAATATTATGCAGACATTTAGTTAATAGGTAGATACAAACGTGACTAAAAGGAATTTGGGTACACTTCCTGTCTTCTATGTTTACGGAGCGCCCAAAGTGCCAGTTGGATATTCAAAATATATAGTGAAAACCTACCTGAGACCGCTTAAATGAGGTGAGACCCCCTGGTCTTTCAATGTCCATAAAATTCAACTAAATCATAGACTGTGTATATATAAAGGTTGTATTAGAAGGATTTCCCAGAATAATGTCATCTTCGATATCTACGGAGGCTTAGATTGTCACTTTTCAGCTAAAATTGTCAAAATTTTAGGACAAAGGGCACAGGGCAATGGTGAGAGCCCCTGATCTCTCAATCTTTCTAATATTATGCAGACATTTAGTTAATAGGTAGATACAAACGTGACTAAAAGGAATTTGGGTACACTTCCTGTCTTCTATGTTTACGGAGCGCCCAAAGTGCCAGTTGGATATTCAAAATATATAGTGAAAACCTACCTGAGACCGCTTAAATGAGGGTGAGACCCCCCTGGTCTTCCAATGTCCATAAAATTGAACTAAATCATAGACTGTGTATATATAAAGGTTGTATTAGAAGGATTTCCCAGAATAATGTCATCTTCGATATCTACGGAGGCTTAGATTGTCACTTTTCAGCTAAAATTGTCAAAATTTTAGGACAAAGGGCACAGGGCAATGGTGAGAGCCCCTGATCTCTCAATCTTTCTAATATTATGCAGACATTTAGTTAATAGGTAGATACAAACGTGACTAAAAGGAATTTGGGTACACTTCCTGTCTTCTATGTTTACGGAGCGCCCAAAGTGCCAGTTGGATATTCAAAATATATAGTGAAAACCTACCTGAGACCGCTTAAATGAGGTGAGACCCCCTGGTCTTCAATGTCCATAAAATTCAACTAAATCATAGACTGTGTATATATAAAGGTTGTATTAGAAGGATTTCCCAGAATAATGTCATCTTCGATATCTACGGAGGCTTAGATTGTCACTTTTCAGCTAAAATTGTCAAAATTTTAGGACAAAGGGCACAGGGCAATGGTGAGAGCCCCTGATCTCTCAATCTTTCTAATATTATGCAGACATTTAGTTAATAGGTAGATACAAACGTGACTAAAAGGAATTTGGGTACACTTCCTGTCTTCTATGTTTACGGAGCGCCCAAAGTGCCAGTTGGATATTCAAAATATATAGTGAAAACCTACCTGAGACCGCTTAAATGAGGTGAGACCCCCTGGTCTTTCAATGTCCATAAAATTCAACTAAATCATAGACTGTGTATATATAAAGGTTGTATTAGAAGGATTTCCCAGAATAATGTCATCTTCGATATCTACGGAGGGCTTAGATTGTCACTTTTCAGCTAAAATTGTCAAAATTTTAGGACAAAGGGCACAGGGCAATGGTGAGAGCCCCTGATCTCTCAATCTTTCTAATATTATGCAGACATTTAGTTAATAGGTAGATACAAACGTGACTAAAAGGAATTTGGGTACACTTCCTGTCTTCTATGTTTACGGAGCGCCCAAAGTGCCAGTTGGATATTCAAAATATATAGTGAAAACCTACCTGAGACCGCTTAAATGAGGTGAGACCCCCTGGTCTTCAATGTCCATAAAATTCAACTAAATCATAGACTGTGTATATATAAAGGTTGTATTAGAAGGATTTCCCAGAATAATGTCATCTTCGATATCTACGGAGGCTTAGATTGTCACTTTTCAGCTAAAATTGTCAAAATTTTAGGACAAAGGGCACAGGGCAATGGTGAGAGCCCCTGATCTCTCAATCTTTCTAATATTATGCAGACATTTAGTTAATAGGTAGATACAAACGTGACTAAAAGGAATTTGGGTACACTTCCTGTCTTCTATGTTTACGGAGCGCCCAAAGTGCCAGTTGGATATTCAAAATATATAGTGAAAACCTACCTGAGACCGCTTAAATGAGGTGAGACCCCCTGGTCTTTCAATGTCCATAAAATTCAACTAAATCATAGACTGTGTATATATAAAGGTTGTATTAGAAGGATTTCCCAGAATAATGTCATCTTCGATATCTACGGAGGCTTAGATTGTCACTTTTCAGCTAAAATTGTCAAAATTTTAGGACAAAGGGCACAGGGCAATGGTGAGAGCCCCTGATCTCTCAATCTTTCTAATATTATGCAGACATTTAGTTAATAGGTAGATACAAACGTGACTAAAAGGAATTTGGGTACACTTCCTGTCTTCTATGTTTACGGAGCGCCCAAAGTGCCAGTTGGATATTCAAAATATATAGTGAAAACCTACCTGAGACCGCTTAAATGAGGTGAGACCCCCTGGTCTTCAATGTCCATAAAATTCAACTAAATCATAGACTGTGTATATATAAAGGTTGTATTAGAAGGATTTCCCAGAATAATGTCATCTTCGATATCTACGGAGGCTTAGATTGTCACTTTTCAGCTAAAATTGTCAAAATTTTAGGACAAAGGGCACAGGGCAATGGTGAGAGCCCTGATCTCTCAATCTTTCTAATATTATGCAGACATTTAGTTAATAGGTAGATACAAACGTGACTAAAAGGAATTTGGGTACACTTCCTGTCTTCTATGTTTACGGAGCGCCCAAAGTGCCAGTTGGATATTCAAAATATATAGTGAAAACCTACCTGAGACCGCTTAAATGAGGTGAGACCCCCTGGTCTTTCAATGTCCATAAAATTCAACTAAATCATAGACTGTGTATATATAAAGGTTGTATTAGAAGGATTTCCCAGAATAATGTCATCTTCGATATCTACGGAGGCTTAGATTGTCACTTTTCAGCTAAAAATTGTCAAAATTTTAGGACAAAGGGCACAGTGCAATGGTGAGAGCCCCCTGATCTCTCAATCTTTCTAATATTATGCAGACATTTAGTTAATAGGTAGATACAAACGTGACTAAAAGGAATTTGGGTACACTTCCTGTCTTCTATGTTTACGGAGCGCCCAAAGTGCCAGTTGGATATTCAAAATATATAGTGAAAACCTACCTGAGACCGCTTAAATGAGAGTGAGACCCCCCTGGTCTTCCAATGTCCATAAAATTGTTTTAAATCATAGACTGTGTATATATAAAGGTTGTATTAGAAGGATTTCCCAGAATAATGTCATCTTCGATATCTACGGAGGGCTTAGATTGTCACTTTTCAGCTAAAAATTGTCAAAATTTTAGGACAAAGGGCACAGTGCAATGGTGAGAGCCCCCTGATCTCTCAATCTTTCTAATATTATGCAGACATTTAGTTAATAGGTAGATACAAACGTGACTAAAAGGAATTTGGGTACACTTCCTGTCTTCTATGTTTACGGAGCGCCCAAAGTGCCAGTTGGATATTCAAAATATATAGTGAAAACCTACCTGAGACCGCTTAAATGAGGTGAGACCCCCTGGTCTTTCAATGTCCATAAAATTCAACTAAATCATAGACTGTGTATATATAAAGGTTGTATTAGAAGGATTTCCCAGAATAATGTCATCTTCGATATCTACGGAGGGCTTAGATTGTCACTTTTCAGCTAAAATTGTCAAAATTTTAGGACAAAGGGCACAGGGCAATGGTGAGAGCCCCTGATCTCTCAATCTTTCTAATATTATGCAGACATTTAGTTAATAGGTAGATACAAACGTGACTAAAAGGAATTTGGGTACACTTCCTGTCTTCTATGTTTACGGGCGCCCAAAGTGCCAGTTGGATATTCAAAATATATAGTGAAAACCTACCTGAGACCGCTTAAATGAGAGTGAGACCCCCCTGGTCTTCCAATGTCCATAAAATTGAACTAAATCATAGACTGTGTATATATAAAGGTTGTATTAGAAGGATTTCCCAGAATAATGTCATCTTCGATATCTACGGAGGCTTAGATTGTCACTTTTCAGCTAAAATTGTCAAAATTTTAGGACAAAGGGCACAGGGCAATGGTGAGAGCCCCCTGATCTCTCAATCTTTCTAATATTATGCAGACATTTAGTTAATAGGTAGATACAAACGTGACTAAAAGGAATTTGGGTACACTTCCTGTCTTCTATGTTTACGGAGCGCCCAAAGTGCCAGTTGGATATTCAAAATATATAGTGAAAACCTACCTGAGACCGCTTAAATGAGAGTGAGACCCCCCTGGTCTTCCAATGTCCATAAAATTCAACTAAATCATAGACTGTGTATATATAAAGGTTGTATTAGAAGGATTTCCCAGAATAATGTCATCTTCGATATCTACGGAGGCTTAGATTGTCACTTTTCAGCTAAAATTGTCAAAATTTTAGGACAAAGGGCACAGGGCAATGGTGAGAGCCCCTGATCTCTCAATCTTTCTAATATTATGCAGACATTTAGTTAATAGGTAGATACAAACGTGACTAAAAGGAATTTGGGTACACTTCCTGTCTTCTATGTTTACGGAGCGCCCAAAGTGCCAGTTGGATATTCAAAATATATAGTGAAAACCTACCTGAGACCGCTTAAATGAGGTGAGACCCCCTGGTCTTCAATGTCCATAAAATTCAACTAAATCATAGACTGTGTATATATAAAGGTTGTATTAGAAGGATTTCCCAGAATAATGTCATCTTCGATATCTACGGAGGCTTAGATTGTCACTTTTCAGCTAAAATTGTCAAAATTTTAGGACAAAGGGCACAGGGCAATGGTGAGAGCCCCTGATCTCTCAATCTTTCTAATATTATGCAGACATTTAGTTAATAGGTAGATACAAACGTGACTAAAAGGAATTTGGGTACACTTCCTGTCTTCTATGTTTACGGAGCGCCCAAAGTGCCAGTTGGATATTCAAAATATATAGTGAAAACCTACCTGAGACCGCTTAAATGAGGTGAGACCCCCTGGTCTTTCAATGTCCATAAAATTCAACTAAATCATAGACTGTGTATATATAAAGGTTGTATTAGAAGGATTTCCCAGAATAATGTCATCTTCGATATCTACGGAGGCTTAGATTGTCACTTTTCAGCTAAAATTGTCAAAATTTTAGGACAAAGGGCACAGGGCAATGGTGAGAGCCCCTGATCTCTCAATCTTTCTAATATTATGCAGACATTTAGTTAATAGGTAGATACAAACGTGACTAAAAGGAATTTGGGTACACTTCCTGTCTTCTATGTTTACGGGCGCCCAAAGTGCCAGTTGGATATTCAAAATATATAGTGAAAACCTACCTGAGACCGCTTAAATGAGGTGAGACCCCCTGGTCTTTCAATGTCCATAAAATTCAACTAAATCATAGACTGTGTATATATAAAGGTTGTATTAGAAGGATTTCCCAGAATAATGTCATCTTCGATATCTACGGAGGCTTAGATTGTCACTTTTCAGCTAAAATTGTCAAAATTTTAGGACAAAGGGCACAGGGCAATGGTGAGAGCCCCTGATCTCTCAATCTTTCTAATATTATGCAGACATTTAGTTAATAGGTAGATACAAACGTGACTAAAAGGAATTTGGGTACACTTCCTGTCTTCTATGTTTACGGAGCGCCCAAAGTGCCAGTTGGATATTCAAAATATATAGTGAAAACCTACCTGAGACCGCTTAAATGAGGTGAGACCCCCTGGTCTTTCAATGTCCATAAAATTCAACTAAATCATAGACTGTGTATATATAAAGGTTGTATTAGAAGGATTTCCCAGAATAATGTCATCTTCGATATCTACGGAGGCTTAGATTGTCACTTTTCAGCTAAAATTGTCAAAATTTTAGGACAAAGGGCACAGGGCAATGGTGAGAGCCCCTGATCTCTCAATCTTTCTAATATTATGCAGACATTTAGTTAATAGGTAGATACAAACGTGACTAAAAGGAATTTGGGTACACTTCCTGTCTTCTATGTTTACGGAGCGCCCAAAGTGCCAGTTGGATATTCAAAATATATAGTGAAAACCTACCTGAGACCGCTTAAATGAGGTGAGACCCCCTGGTCTTTAATGTCCATAAAATTCAACTAAATCATAGACTGTGTATATATAAAGGTTGTATTAGAAGGATTTCCCAGAATAATGTCATCTTCGATATCTACGGAGGCTTAGATTGTCACTTTTCAGCTAAAATTGTCAAAATTTTAGGACAAAGGGCACAGGGCAATGGTGAGAGCCCCTGATCTCTCAATCTTTCTAATATTATGCAGACATTTAGTTAATAGGTAGATACAAACGTGACTAAAAGGAATTTGGGTACACTTCCTGTCTTCTATGTTTACGGAGCGCCCAAAGTGCCAGTTGGATATTCAAAATATATAGTGAAAACCTACCTGAGACCGCTTAAATGAGGTGAGACCCCCTGGTCTTTCAATGTCCATAAAATTCAACTAAATCATAGACTGTGTATATATAAAGGTTGTATTAGAAGGATTTCCCAGAATAATGTCATCTTCGATATCTACGGAGGCTTAGATTGTCACTTTTCAGCTAAAATTGTCAAAATTTTAGGACAAAGGGCACAGGGCAATGGTGAGAGCCCCTGATCTCTCAATCTTTCTAATATTATGCAGACATTTAGTTAATAGGTAGATACAAACGTGACTAAAAGGAATTTGGGTACACTTCCTGTCTTCTATGTTTACGGGCGCCCAAAGTGCCAGTTGGATATTCAAAATATATAGTGAAAACCTACCTGAGACCGCTTAAATGAGGTGAGACCCCCTGGTCTTCAATGTCCATAAAATTCAACTAAATCATAGACTGTGTATATATAAAGGTTGTATTAGAAGGATTTCCCAGAATAATGTCATCTTCGATATCTACGGAGGCTTAGATTGTCACTTTTCAGCTAAAATTGTCAAAATTTTAGGACAAAGGGCACAGGGCAATGGTGAGAGCCCCTGATCTCTCAATCTTTCTAATATTATGCAGACATTTAGTTAATAGGTAGATACAAACGTGACTAAAAGGAATTTGGGTACACTTCCTGTCTTCTATGTTTACGGAGCGCCCAAAGTGCCAGTTGGATATTCAAAATATATAGTGAAAACCTACCTGAGACCGCTTAAATGAGGTGAGACCCCCTGGTCTTCAATGTCCATAAAATTCAACTAAATCATAGACTGTGTATATATAAAGGTTGTATTAGAAGGATTTCCCAGAATAATGTCATCTTCGATATCTACGGAGGCTTAGATTGTCACTTTTCAGCTAAAATTGTCAAAATTTTAGGACAAAGGGCACAGGGCAATGGTGAGAGCCCCTGATCTCTCAATCTTTCTAATATTATGCAGACATTTAGTTAATAGGTAGATACAAACGTGACTAAAAGGAATTTGGGTACACTTCCTGTCTTCTATGTTTACGGGCGCCCAAAGTGCCAGTTGGATATTCAAAATATATAGTGAAAACCTACCTGAGACCGCTTAAATGAGGTGAGACCCCCTGGTCTTTCAATGTCCATAAAATTCAACTAAATCATAGACTGTGTATATATAAAGGTTGTATTAGAAGGATTTCCCAGAATAATGTCATCTTCGATATCTACGGAGGCTTAGATTGTCACTTTTCAGCTAAAATTGTCAAAATTTTAGGACAAAGGGCACAGGGCAATGGTGAGAGCCCCTGATCTCTCAATCTTTCTAATATTATGCAGACATTTAGTTAATAGGTAGATACAAACGTGACTAAAAGGAATTTGGGTACACTTCCTGTCTTCTATGTTTACGGAGCGCCCAAAGTGCCAGTTGGATATTCAAAATATATAGTGAAAACCTACCTGAGACCGCTTAAATGAGAGTGAGACCCCCCTGGTCTTCCAATGTCCATAAAATTGTTTTAAATCATAGACTGTGTATATATAAAGGTTGTATTAGAAGGATTTCCCAGAATAATGTCATCTTCGATATCTACGGAGGGCTTAGATTGTCACTTTTCAGCTAAAAATTGTCAAAATTTTAGGACAAAGGGCACAGTGCAATGGTGAGAGCCCCCTGATCTCTCAATCTTTCTAATATTATGCAGACATTTAGTTAATAGGTAGATACAAACGTGACTAAAAGGAATTTGGGTACACTTCCTGTCTTCTATGTTTACGGAGCGCCCAAAGTGCCAGTTGGATATTCAAAATATATAGTGAAAACCTACCTGAGACCGCTTAAATGAGGTGAGACCCCCTGGTCTTCAATGTCCATAAAATTCAACTAAATCATAGACTGTGTATATATAAAGGTTGTATTAGAAGGATTTCCCAGAATAATGTCATCTTCGATATCTACGGAGGCTTAGATTGTCACTTTTCAGCTAAAATTGTCAAAATTTTAGGACAAAGGGCACAGGGCAATGGTGAGAGCCCCTGATCTCTCAATCTTTCTAATATTATGCAGACATTTAGTTAATAGGTAGATACAAACGTGACTAAAAGGAATTTGGGTACACTTCCTGTCTTCTATGTTTACGGAGCGCCCAAAGTGCCAGTTGGATATTCAAAATATATAGTGAAAACCTACCTGAGACCGCTTAAATGAGGTGAGACCCCCTGGTCTTCAATGTCCATAAAATTCAACTAAATCATAGACTGTGTATATATAAAGGTTGTATTAGAAGGATTTCCCAGAATAATGTCATCTTCGATATCTACGGAGGCTTAGATTGTCACTTTTCAGCTAAAATTGTCAAAATTTTAGGACAAAGGGCACAGGGCAATGGTGAGAGCCCCTGATCTCTCAATCTTTCTAATATTATGCAGACATTTAGTTAATAGGTAGATACAAACGTGACTAAAAGGAATTTGGGTACACTTCCTGTCTTCTATGTTTACGGAGCGCCCAAAGTGCCAGTTGGATATTCAAAATATATAGTGAAAACCTACCTGAGACCGCTTAAATGAGGTGAGACCCCCTGGTCTTCAATGTCCATAAAATTCAACTAAATCATAGACTGTGTATATATAAAGGTTGTATTAGAAGGATTTCCCAGAATAATGTCATCTTCGATATCTACGGAGGCTTAGATTGTCACTTTTCAGCTAAAATTGTCAAAATTTTAGGACAAAGGGCACAGGGCAATGGTGAGAGCCCCTGATCTCTCAATCTTTCTAATATTATGCAGACATTTAGTTAATAGGTAGATACAAACGTGACTAAAAGGAATTTGGGTACACTTCCTGTCTTCTATGTTTACGGAGCGCCCAAAGTGCCAGTTGGATATTCAAAATATATAGTGAAAACCTACCTGAGACCGCTTAAATGAGGTGAGACCCCCTGGTCTTTCAATGTCCATAAAATTCAACTAAATCATAGACTGTGTATATATAAAGGTTGTATTAGAAGGATTTCCCAGAATAATGTCATCTTCGATATCTACGGAGGCTTAGATTGTCACTTTTCAGCTAAAATTGTCAAAATTTTAGGACAAAGGGCACAGGGCAATGGTGAGAGCCCCTGATCTCTCAATCTTTCTAATATTATGCAGACATTTAGTTAATAGGTAGATACAAACGTGACTAAAAGGAATTTGGGTACACTTCCTGTCTTCTATGTTTACGGAGCGCCCAAAGTGCCAGTTGGATATTCAAAATATATAGTGAAAACCTACCTGAGACCGCTTAAATGAGGTGAGACCCCCTGGTCTTTTAATGTCCATAAAATTCAACTAAATCATAGACTGTGTATATATAAAGGTTGTATTAGAAGGATTTCCCAGAATAATGTCATCTTCGATATCTACGGAGGCTTAGATTGTCACTTTTCAGCTAAAATTGTCAAAATTTTAGGACAAAGGGCACAGGGCAATGGTGAGAGCCCCTGATCTCTCAATCTTTCTAATATTATGCAGACATTTAGTTAATAGGTAGATACAAACGTGACTAAAAGGAATTTGGGTACACTTCCTGTCTTCTATGTTTACGGAGCGCCCAAAGTGCCAGTTGGATATTCAAAATATATAGTGAAAACCTACCTGAGACCGCTTAAATGAGGTGAGACCCCCTGGTCTTCAATGTCCATAAAATTCAACTAAATCATAGACTGTGTATATATAAAGGTTGTATTAGAAGGATTTCCCAGAATAATGTCATCTTCGATATCTACGGAGGCTTAGATTGTCACTTTTCAGCTAAAATTGTCAAAATTTTAGGACAAAGGGCACAGGGCAATGGTGAGAGCCCCTGATCTCTCAATCTTTCTAATATTATGCAGACATTTAGTTAATAGGTAGATACAAACGTGACTAAAAGGAATTTGGGTACACTTCCTGTCTTCTATGTTTACGGAGCGCCCAAAGTGCCAGTTGGATATTCAAAATATATAGTGAAAACCTACCTGAGACCGCTTAAATGAGGTGAGACCCCCTGGTCTTCAATGTCCATAAAATTCAACTAAATCATAGACTGTGTATATATAAAGGTTGTATTAGAAGGATTTCCCAGAATAATGTCATCTTCGATATCTACGGAGGCTTAGATTGTCACTTTTCAGCTAAAATTGTCAAAATTTTAGGACAAAGGGCACAGGGCAATGGTGAGAGCCCCTGATCTCTCAATCTTTCTAATATTATGCAGACATTTAGTTAATAGGTAGATACAAACGTGACTAAAAGGAATTTGGGTACACTTCCTGTCTTCTATGTTTACGGAGCGCCCAAAGTGCCAGTTGGATATTCAAAATATATAGTGAAAACCTACCTGAGACCGCTTAAATGAGGTGAGACCCCCTGGTCTTCAATGTCCATAAAATTCAACTAAATCATAGACTGTGTATATATAAAGGTTGTATTAGAAGGATTTCCCAGAATAATGTCATCTTCGATATCTACGGAGGCTTAGATTGTCACTTTTCAGCTAAAATTGTCAAAATTTTAGGACAAAGGGCACAGGGCAATGGTGAGAGCCCCTGATCTCTCAATCTTTCTAATATTATGCAGACATTTAGTTAATAGGTAGATACAAACGTGACTAAAAGGAATTTGGGTACACTTCCTGTCTTCTATGTTTACGGAGCGCCCAAAGTGCCAGTTGGATATTCAAAATATATAGTGAAAACCTACCTGAGACCGCTTAAATGAGAGTGAGACCCCCCTGGTCTTCCAATGTCCATAAAATTGAACTAAATCATAGACTGTGTATATATAAAGGTTGTATTAGAAGGATTTCCCAGAATAATGTCATCTTCGATATCTACGGAGGCTTAGATTGTCACTTTTCAGCTAAAATTGTCAAAATTTTAGGACAAAGGGCACAGGGCAATGGTGAGAGCCCCCTGATCTCTCAATCTTTCTAATATTATGCAGACATTTAGTTAATAGGTAGATACAAACGTGACTAAAAGGAATTTGGGTACACTTCCTGTCTTCTATGTTTACGGAGCGCCCAAAGTGCCAGTTGGATATTCAAAATATATAGTGAAAACCTACCTGAGACCGCTTAAATGAGAGTGAGACCCCCCTGGTCTTCCAATGTCCATAAAATTCAACTAAATCATAGACTGTGTATATATAAAGGTTGTATTAGAAGGATTTCCCAGAATAATGTCATCTTCGATATCTACGGAGGCTTAGATTGTCACTTTTCAGCTAAAATTGTCAAAATTTTAGGACAAAGGGCACAGGGCAATGGTGAGAGCCCCTGATCTCTCAATCTTTCTAATATTATGCAGACATTTAGTTAATAGGTAGATACAAACGTGACTAAAAGGAATTTGGGTACACTTCCTGTCTTCTATGTTTACGGAGCGCCCAAAGTGCCAGTTGGATATTCAAAATATATAGTGAAAACCTACCTGAGACCGCTTAAATGAGGTGAGACCCCCTGGTCTTTCAATGTCCATAAAATTCAACTAAATCATAGACTGTGTATATATAAAGGTTGTATTAGAAGGATTTCCCAGAATAATGTCATCTTCGATATCTACGGAGGCTTAGATTGTCACTTTTCAGCTAAAATTGTCAAAATTTTAGGACAAAGGGCACAGGGCAATGGTGAGAGCCCCTGATCTCTCAATCTTTCTAATATTATGCAGACATTTAGTTAATAGGTAGATACAAACGTGACTAAAAGGAATTTGGGTACACTTCCTGTCTTCTATGTTTACGGAGCGCCCAAAGTGCCAGTTGGATATTCAAAATATATAGTGAAAACCTACCTGAGACCGCTTAAATGAGGTGAGACCCCCTGGTCTTCAATGTCCATAAAATTCAACTAAATCATAGACTGTGTATATATAAAGGTTGTATTAGAAGGATTTCCCAGAATAATGTCATCTTCGATATCTACGGAGGCTTAGATTGTCACTTTTCAGCTAAAATTGTCAAAATTTTAGGACAAAGGGCACAGGGCAATGGTGAGAGCCCCTGATCTCTCAATCTTTCTAATATTATGCAGACATTTAGTTAATAGGTAGATACAAACGTGACTAAAAGGAATTTGGGTACACTTCCTGTCTTCTATGTTTACGGAGCGCCCAAAGTGCCAGTTGGATATTCAAAATATATAGTGAAAACCTACCTGAGACCGCTTAAATGAGGTGAGACCCCCTGGTCTTTCAATGTCCATAAAATTCAACTAAATCATAGACTGTGTATATATAAAGGTTGTATTAGAAGGATTTCCCAGAATAATGTCATCTTCGATATCTACGGAGGCTTAGATTGTCACTTTTCAGCTAAAATTGTCAAAATTTTAGGACAAAGGGCACAGGGCAATGGTGAGAGCCCCTGATCTCTCAATCTTTCTAATATTATGCAGACATTTAGTTAATAGGTAGATACAAACGTGACTAAAAGGAATTTGGGTACACTTCCTGTCTTCTATGTTTACGGGCGCCCAAAGTGCCAGTTGGATATTCAAAATATATAGTGAAAACCTACCTGAGACCGCTTAAATGAGGTGAGACCCCCTGGTCTTCAATGTCCATAAAATTCAACTAAATCATAGACTGTGTATATATAAAGGTTGTATTAGAAGGATTTCCCAGAATAATGTCATCTTCGATATCTACGGAGGCTTAGATTGTCACTTTTCAGCTAAAATTGTCAAAATTTTAGGACAAAGGGCACAGGGCAATGGTGAGAGCCCCTGATCTCTCAATCTTTCTAATATTATGCAGACATTTAGTTAATAGGTAGATACAAACGTGACTAAAAGGAATTTGGGTACACTTCCTGTCTTCTATGTTTACGGGCGCCCAAAGTGCCAGTTGGATATTCAAAATATATAGTGAAAACCTACCTGAGACCGCTTAAATGAGGTGAGACCCCCCCTGGTCTTCAATGTCCATAAAATTCAACTAAATCATAGACTGTGTATATATAAAGGTTGTATTAGAAGGATTTCCCAGAATAATGTCATCTTCGATATCTACGGAGGCTTAGATTGTCACTTTTCAGCTAAAATTGTCAAAATTTTAGGACAAAGGGCACAGGGCAATGGTGAGAGCCCCTGATCTCTCAATCTTTCTAATATTATGCAGACATTTAGTTAATAGGTAGATACAAACGTGACTAAAAGGAATTTGGGTACACTTCCTGTCTTCTATGTTTACGGAGCGCCCAAAGTGCCAGTTGGATATTCAAAATATATAGTGAAAACCTACCTGAGACCGCTTAAATGAGGTGAGACCCCCTGGTCTTCAATGTCCATAAAATTCAACTAAATCATAGACTGTGTATATATAAAGGTTGTATTAGAAGGATTTCCCAGAATAATGTCATCTTCGATATCTACGGAGGCTTAGATTGTCACTTTTCAGCTAAAATTGTCAAAATTTTAGGACAAAGGGCACAGGGCAATGGTGAGAGCCCCTGATCTCTCAATCTTTCTAATATTATGCAGACATTTAGTTAATAGGTAGATACAAACGTGACTAAAAGGAATTTGGGTACACTTCCTGTCTTCTATGTTTACGGAGCGCCCAAAGTGCCAGTTGGATATTCAAAATATATAGTGAAAACCTACCTGAGACCGCTTAAATGAGGTGAGACCCCCTGGTCTTTAATGTCCATAAAATTCAACTAAATCATAGACTGTGTATATATAAAGGTTGTATTAGAAGGATTTCCCAGAATAATGTCATCTTCGATATCTACGGAGGCTTAGATTGTCACTTTTCAGCTAAAATTGTCAAAATTTTAGGACAAAGGGCACAGGGCAATGGTGAGAGCCCCTGATCTCTCAATCTTTCTAATATTATGCAGACATTTAGTTAATAGGTAGATACAAACGTGACTAAAAGGAATTTGGGTACACTTCCTGTCTTCTATGTTTACGGGCGCCCAAAGTGCCAGTTGGATATTCAAAATATATAGTGAAAACCTACCTGAGACCGCTTAAATGAGGTGAGACCCCCTGGTCTTTCAATGTCCATAAAATTCAACTAAATCATAGACTGTGTATATATAAAGGTTGTATTAGAAGGATTTCCCAGAATAATGTCATCTTCGATATCTACGGAGGCTTAGATTGTCACTTTTCAGCTAAAATTGTCAAAATTTTAGGACAAAGGGCACAGGGCAATGGTGAGAGCCCCTGATCTCTCAATCTTTCTAATATTATGCAGACATTTAGTTAATAGGTAGATACAAACGTGACTAAAAGGAATTTGGGTACACTTCCTGTCTTCTATGTTTACGGAGCGCCCAAAGTGCCAGTTGGATATTCAAAATATATAGTGAAAACCTACCTGAGACCGCTTAAATGAGAGTGAGACCCCCCTGGTCTTCCAATGTCCATAAAATTGAACTAAATCATAGACTGTGTATATATAAAGGTTGTATTAGAAGGATTTCCCAGAATAATGTCATCTTCGATATCTACGGAGGCTTAGATTGTCACTTTTCAGCTAAAATTGTCAAAATTTTAGGACAAAGGGCACAGGGCAATGGTGAGAGCCCCTGATCTCTCAATCTTTCTAATATTATGCAGACATTTAGTTAATAGGTAGATACAAACGTGACTAAAAGGAATTTGGGTACACTTCCTGTCTTCTATGTTTACGGAGCGCCCAAAGTGCCAGTTGGATATTCAAAATATATAGTGAAAACCTACCTGAGACCGCTTAAATGAGGTGAGACCCCCTGGTCTTTCAATGTCCATAAAATTCAACTAAATCATAGACTGTGTATATATAAAGGTTGTATTAGAAGGATTTCCCAGAATAATGTCATCTTCGATATCTACGGAGGCTTAGATTGTCACTTTTCAGCTAAAATTGTCAAAATTTTAGGACAAAGGGCACAGGGCAATGGTGAGAGCCCCTGATCTCTCAATCTTTCTAATATTATGCAGACATTTAGTTAATAGGTAGATACAAACGTGACTAAAAGGAATTTGGGTACACTTCCTGTCTTCTATGTTTACGGAGCGCCCAAAGTGCCAGTTGGATATTCAAAATATATAGTGAAAACCTACCTGAGACCGCTTAAATGAGGTGAGACCCCCTGGTCTTCAATGTCCATAAAATTCAACTAAATCATAGACTGTGTATATATAAAGGTTGTATTAGAAGGATTTCCCAGAATAATGTCATCTTCGATATCTACGGAGGCTTAGATTGTCACTTTTCAGCTAAAATTGTCAAAATTTTAGGACAAAGGGCACAGGGCAATGGTGAGAGCCCCTGATCTCTCAATCTTTCTAATATTATGCAGACATTTAGTTAATAGGTAGATACAAACGTGACTAAAAGGAATTTGGGTACACTTCCTGTCTTCTATGTTTACGGAGCGCCCAAAGTGCCAGTTGGATATTCAAAATATATAGTGAAAACCTACCTGAGACCGCTTAAATGAGGTGAGACCCCCTGGTCTTCAATGTCCATAAAATTCAACTAAATCATAGACTGTGTATATATAAAGGTTGTATTAGAAGGATTTCCCAGAATAATGTCATCTTCGATATCTACGGAGGCTTAGATTGTCACTTTTCAGCTAAAATTGTCAAAATTTTAGGACAAAGGGCACAGTGCAATGGTGAGAGCCCCTGATCTCTCAATCTTTCTAATATTATGCAGACATTTAGTTAATAGGTAGATACAAACGTGACTAAAAGGAATTTGGGTACACTTCCTGTCTTCTATGTTTACGGAGCGCCCAAAGTGCCAGTTGGATATTCAAAATATATAGTGAAAACCTACCTGAGACCGCTTAAATGAGGGTGAGACCCCCCTGGTCTTCCAATGTCCATAAAATTGAACTAAATCATAGACTGTGTATATATAAAGGTTGTATTAGAAGGATTTCCCAGAATAATGTCATCTTCGATATCTACGGAGGGCTTAGATTGTCACTTTTCAGCTAAAATTGTCAAAATTTTAGGACAAAGGGCACAGTGCAATGGTGAGAGCCCCCTGATCTCTCAATCTTTCTAATATTATGCAGACATTTAGTTAATAGGTAGATACAAACGTGACTAAAAGGAATTTGGGTACACTTCCTGTCTTCTATGTTTACGGAGCGCCCAAAGTGCCAGTTGGATATTCAAAATATATAGTGAAAACCTACCTGAGACCGCTTAAATGAGAGTGAGACCCCCCTGGTCTTCCAATGTCCATAAAATTGAACTAAATCATAGACTGTGTATATATAAAGGTTGTATTAGAAGGATTTCCCAGAATAATGTCATCTTCGATATCTACGGAGGCTTAGATTGTCACTTTTCAGCTAAAATTGTCAAAATTTTAGGACAAAGGGCACAGGGCAATGGTGAGAGCCCCCTGATCTCTCAATCTTTCTAATATTATGCAGACATTTAGTTAATAGGTAGATACAAACGTGACTAAAAGGAATTTGGGTACACTTCCTGTCTTCTATGTTTACGGAGCGCCCAAAGTGCCAGTTGGATATTCAAAATATATAGTGAAAACCTACCTGAGACCGCTTAAATGAGGGTGAGACCCCCCTGGTCTTCCAATGTCCATAAAATTGAACTAAATCATAGACTGTGTATATATAAAGGTTGTATTAGAAGGATTTCCCAGAATAATGTCATCTTCGATATCTACGGAGGCTTAGATTGTCACTTTTCAGCTAAAATTGTCAAAATTTTAGGACAAAGGGCACAGGGCAATGGTGAGAGCCCCTGATCTCTCAATCTTTCTAATATTATGCAGACATTTAGTTAATAGGTAGATACAAACGTGACTAAAAGGAATTTGGGTACACTTCCTGTCTTCTATGTTTACGGAGCGCCCAAAGTGCCAGTTGGATATTCAAAATATATAGTGAAAACCTACCTGAGACCGCTTAAATGAGGTGAGACCCCCTGGTCTTCAATGTCCATAAAATTCAACTAAATCATAGACTGTGTATATATAAAGGTTGTATTAGAAGGATTTCCCAGAATAATGTCATCTTCGATATCTACGGAGGCTTAGATTGTCACTTTTCAGCTAAAATTGTCAAAATTTTAGGACAAAGGGCACAGGGCAATGGTGAGAGCCCCTGATCTCTCAATCTTTCTAATATTATGCAGACATTTAGTTAATAGGTAGATACAAACGTGACTAAAAGGAATTTGGGTACACTTCCTGTCTTCTATGTTTACGGAGCGCCCAAAGTGCCAGTTGGATATTCAAAATATATAGTGAAAACCTACCTGAGACCGCTTAAATGAGGTGAGACCCCCTGGTCTTTCAATGTCCATAAAATTCAACTAAATCATAGACTGTGTATATATAAAGGTTGTATTAGAAGGATTTCCCAGAATAATGTCATCTTCGATATCTACGGAGGCTTAGATTGTCACTTTTCAGCTAAAATTGTCAAAATTTTAGGACAAAGGGCACAGGGCAATGGTGAGAGCCCCTGATCTCTCAATCTTTCTAATATTATGCAGACATTTAGTTAATAGGTAGATACAAACGTGACTAAAAGGAATTTGGGTACACTTCCTGTCTTCTATGTTTACGGGCGCCCAAAGTGCCAGTTGGATATTCAAAATATATAGTGAAAACCTACCTGAGACCGCTTAAATGAGGTGAGACCCCCTGGTCTTTCAATGTCCATAAAATTCAACTAAATCATAGACTGTGTATATATAAAGGTTGTATTAGAAGGATTTCCCAGAATAATGTCATCTTCGATATCTACGGAGGCTTAGATTGTCACTTTTCAGCTAAAATTGTCAAAATTTTAGGACAAAGGGCACAGGGCAATGGTGAGAGCCCCTGATCTCTCAATCTTTCTAATATTATGCAGACATTTAGTTAATAGGTAGATACAAACGTGACTAAAAGGAATTTGGGTACACTTCCTGTCTTCTATGTTTACGGGCGCCCAAAGTGCCAGTTGGATATTCAAAATATATAGTGAAAACCTACCTGAGACCGCTTAAATGAGGTGAGACCCCCTGGTCTTTCAATGTCCATAAAATTCAACTAAATCATAGACTGTGTATATATAAAGGTTGTATTAGAAGGATTTCCCAGAATAATGTCATCTTCGATATCTACGGAGGCTTAGATTGTCACTTTTCAGCTAAAATTGTCAAAATTTTAGGACAAAGGGCACAGGGCAATGGTGAGAGCCCCCTGATCTCTCAATCTTTCTAATATTATGCAGACATTTAGTTAATAGGTAGATACAAACGTGACTAAAAGGAATTTGGGTACACTTCCTGTCTTCTATGTTTACGGAGCGCCCAAAGTGCCAGTTGGATATTCAAAATATATAGTGAAAACCTACCTGAGACCGCTTAAATGAGAGTGAGACCCCCCTGGTCTTCCAATGTCCATAAAATTCAACTAAATCATAGACTGTGTATATATAAAGGTTGTATTAGAAGGATTTCCCAGAATAATGTCATCTTCGATATCTACGGAGGCTTAGATTGTCACTTTTCAGCTAAAAATTGTCAAAATTTTAGGACAAAGGGCACAGTGCAATGGTGAGAGCCCCTGATCTCTCAATCTTTCTAATATTATGCAGACATTTAGTTAATAGGTAGATACAAACGTGACTAAAAGGAATTTGGGTACACTTCCTGTCTTCTATGTTTACGGAGCGCCCAAAGTGCCAGTTGGATATTCAAAATATATAGTGAAAACCTACCTGAGACCGCTTAAATGAGGGTGAGACCCCCCTGGTCTTTCAATGTCCATAAAATTGAACTAAATCATAGACTGTGTATATATAAAGGTTGTATTAGAAGGATTTCCCAGAATAATGTCATCTTCGATATCTACGGAGGGCTTAGATTGTCACTTTTCAGCTAAAAATTGTCAAAATTTTAGGACAAAGGGCACAGGGCAATGGTGAGAGCCCCTGATCTCTCAATCTTTCTAATATTATGCAGACATTTAGTTAATAGGTAGATACAAACGTGACTAAAAGGAATTTGGGTACACTTCCTGTCTTCTATGTTTACGGAGCGCCCAAAGTGCCAGTTGGATATTCAAAATATATAGTGAAAACCTACCTGAGACCGCTTAAATGAGGTGAGACCCCCTGGTCTTCAATGTCCATAAAATTCAACTAAATCATAGACTGTGTATATATAAAGGTTGTATTAGAAGGATTTCCCAGAATAATGTCATCTTCGATATCTACGGAGGCTTAGATTGTCACTTTTCAGCTAAAATTGTCAAAATTTTAGGACAAAGGGCACAGGGCAATGGTGAGAGCCCCTGATCTCTCAATCTTTCTAATATTATGCAGACATTTAGTTAATAGGTAGATACAAACGTGACTAAAAGGAATTTGGGTACACTTCCTGTCTTCTATGTTTACGGAGCGCCCAAAGTGCCAGTTGGATATTCAAAATATATAGTGAAAACCTACCTGAGACCGCTTAAATGAGGTGAGACCCCCTGGTCTTTCAATGTCCATAAAATTCAACTAAATCATAGACTGTGTATATATAAAGGTTGTATTAGAAGGATTTCCCAGAATAATGTCATCTTCGATATCTACGGAGGCTTAGATTGTCACTTTTCAGCTAAAATTGTCAAAATTTTAGGACAAAGGGCACAGGGCAATGGTGAGAGCCCCTGATCTCTCAATCTTTCTAATATTATGCAGACATTTAGTTAATAGGTAGATACAAACGTGACTAAAAGGAATTTGGGTACACTTCCTGTCTTCTATGTTTACGGAGCGCCCAAAGTGCCAGTTGGATATTCAAAATATATAGTGAAAACCTACCTGAGACCGCTTAAATGAGGTGAGACCCCCTGGTCTTCAATGTCCATAAAATTCAACTAAATCATAGACTGTGTATATATAAAGGTTGTATTAGAAGGATTTCCCAGAATAATGTCATCTTCGATATCTACGGAGGCTTAGATTGTCACTTTTCAGCTAAAATTGTCAAAATTTTAGGACAAAGGGCACAGGGCAATGGTGAGAGCCCCCTGATCTCTCAATCTTTCTAATATTATGCAGACATTTAGTTAATAGGTAGATACAAACGTGACTAAAAGGAATTTGGGTACACTTCCTGTCTTCTATGTTTACGGAGCGCCCAAAGTGCCAGTTGGATATTCAAAATATATAGTGAAAACCTACCTGAGACCGCTTAAATGAGAGTGAGACCCCCCTGGTCTTCCAATGTCCATAAAATTCAACTAAATCATAGACTGTGTATATATAAAGGTTGTATTAGAAGGATTTCCCAGAATAATGTCATCTTCGATATCTACGGAGGCTTAGATTGTCACTTTTCAGCTAAAATTGTCAAAATTTTAGGACAAAGGGCACAGGGCAATGGTGAGAGCCCCTGATCTCTCAATCTTTCTAATATTATGCAGACATTTAGTTAATAGGTAGATACAAACGTGACTAAAAGGAATTTGGGTACACTTCCTGTCTTCTATGTTTACGGAGCGCCCAAAGTGCCAGTTGGATATTCAAAATATATAGTGAAAACCTACCTGAGACCGCTTAAATGAGGTGAGACCCCCTGGTCTTTCAATGTCCATAAAATTCAACTAAATCATAGACTGTGTATATATAAAGGTTGTATTAGAAGGATTTCCCAGAATAATGTCATCTTCGATATCTACGGAGGGCTTAGATTGTCACTTTTCAGCTAAAATTGTCAAAATTTTAGGACAAAGGGCACAGGGCAATGGTGAGAGCCCCTGATCTCTCAATCTTTCTAATATTATGCAGACATTTAGTTAATAGGTAGATACAAACGTGACTAAAAGGAATTTGGGTACACTTCCTGTCTTCTATGTTTACGGGCGCCCAAAGTGCCAGTTGGATATTCAAAATATATAGTGAAAACCTACCTGAGACCGCTTAAATGAGGTGAGACCCCCTGGTCTTCAATGTCCATAAAATTCAACTAAATCATAGACTGTGTATATATAAAGGTTGTATTAGAAGGATTTCCCAGAATAATGTCATCTTCGATATCTACGGAGGCTTAGATTGTCACTTTTCAGCTAAAATTGTCAAAATTTTAGGACAAAGGGCACAGGGCAATGGTGAGAGCCCCTGATCTCTCAATCTTTCTAATATTATGCAGACATTTAGTTAATAGGTAGATACAAACGTGACTAAAAGGAATTTGGGTACACTTCCTGTCTTCTATGTTTACGGCGCCCAAAGTGCCAGTTGGATATTCAAAATATATAGTGAAAACCTACCTGAGACCGCTTAAATGAGGTGAGACCCCCTGGTCTTTCAATGTCCATAAAATTCAACTAAATCATAGACTGTGTATATATAAAGGTTGTATTAGAAGGATTTCCCAGAATAATGTCATCTTCGATATCTACGGAGGCTTAGATTGTCACTTTTCAGCTAAAATTGTCAAAATTTTAGGACAAAGGGCACAGGGCAATGGTGAGAGCCCCTGATCTCTCAATCTTTCTAATATTATGCAGACATTTAGTTAATAGGTAGATACAAACGTGACTAAAAGGAATTTGGGTACACTTCCTGTCTTCTATGTTTACGGGCGCCCAAAGTGCCAGTTGGATATTCAAAATATATAGTGAAAACCTACCTGAGACCGCTTAAATGAGGTGAGACCCCCTGGTCTTTCAATGTCCATAAAATTCAACTAAATCATAGACTGTGTATATATAAAGGTTGTATTAGAAGGATTTCCCAGAATAATGTCATCTTCGATATCTACGGAGGCTTAGATTGTCACTTTTCAGCTAAAATTGTCAAAATTTTAGGACAAAGGGCACAGGGCAATGGTGAGAGCCCCTGATCTCTCAATCTTTCTAATATTATGCAGACATTTAGTTAATAGGTAGATACAAACGTGACTAAAAGGAATTTGGGTACACTTCCTGTCTTCTATGTTTACGGGCGCCCAAAGTGCCAGTTGGATATTCAAAATATATAGTGAAAACCTACCTGAGACCGCTTAAATGAGGTGAGACCCCCTGGTCTTCCAATGTCCATAAAATTCAACTAAATCATAGACTGTGTATATATAAAGGTTGTATTAGAAGGATTTCCCAGAATAATGTCATCTTCGATATCTACGGAGGCTTAGATTGTCACTTTTCAGCTAAAATTGTCAAAATTTTAGGACAAAGGGCACAGGGCAATGGTGAGAGCCCCTGATCTCTCAATCTTTCTAATATTATGCAGACATTTAGTTAATAGGTAGATACAAACGTGACTAAAAGGAATTTGGGTACACTTCCTGTCTTCTATGTTTACGGGCGCCCAAAGTGCCAGTTGGATATTCAAAATATATAGTGAAAACCTACCTGAGACCGCTTAAATGAGGTGAGACCCCCTGGTCTTCAATGTCCATAAAATTCAACTAAATCATAGACTGTGTATATATAAAGGTTGTATTAGAAGGATTTCCCAGAATAATGTCATCTTCGATATCTACGGAGGCTTAGATTGTCACTTTTCAGCTAAAATTGTCAAAATTTTAGGACAAAGGGCACAGGGCAATGGTGAGAGCCCCTGATCTCTCAATCTTTCTAATATTATGCAGACATTTAGTTAATAGGTAGATACAAACGTGACTAAAAGGAATTTGGGTACACTTCCTGTCTTCTATGTTTACGGAGCGCCCAAAGTGCCAGTTGGATATTCAAAATATATAGTGAAAACCTACCTGAGACCGCTTAAATGAGAGTGAGACCCCCCTGGTCTTCCAATGTCCATAAAATTGAACTAAATCATAGACTGTGTATATATAAAGGTTGTATTAGAAGGATTTCCCAGAATAATGTCATCTTCGATATCTACGGAGGCTTAGATTGTCACTTTTCAGCTAAAATTGTCAAAATTTTAGGACAAAGGGCACAGGGCAATGGTGAGAGCCCCTGATCTCTCAATCTTTCTAATATTATGCAGACATTTAGTTAATAGGTAGATACAAACGTGACTAAAAGGAATTTGGGTACACTTCCTGTCTTCTATGTTTACGGAGCGCCCAAAGTGCCAGTTGGATATTCAAAATATATAGTGAAAACCTACCTGAGACCGCTTAAATGAGGTGAGACCCCCTGGTCTTCAATGTCCATAAAATTCAACTAAATCATAGACTGTGTATATATAAAGGTTGTATTAGAAGGATTTCCCAGAATAATGTCATCTTCGATATCTACGGAGGCTTAGATTGTCACTTTTCAGCTAAAATTGTCAAAATTTTAGGACAAAGGGCACAGGGCAATGGTGAGAGCCCCTGATCTCTCAATCTTTCTAATATTATGCAGACATTTAGTTAATAGGTAGATACAAACGTGACTAAAAGGAATTTGGGTACACTTCCTGTCTTCTATGTTTACGGAGCGCCCAAAGTGCCAGTTGGATATTCAAAATATATAGTGAAAACCTACCTGAGACCGCTTAAATGAGGTGAGACCCCCTGGTCTTCAATGTCCATAAAATTCAACTAAATCATAGACTGTGTATATATAAAGGTTGTATTAGAAGGATTTCCCAGAATAATGTCATCTTCGATATCTACGGAGGCTTAGATTGTCACTTTTCAGCTAAAATTGTCAAAATTTTAGGACAAAGGGCACAGGGCAATGGTGAGAGCCCCTGATCTCTCAATCTTTCTAATATTATGCAGACATTTAGTTAATAGGTAGATACAAACGTGACTAAAAGGAATTTGGGTACACTTCCTGTCTTCTATGTTTACGGAGCGCCCAAAGTGCCAGTTGGATATTCAAAATATATAGTGAAAACCTACCTGAGACCGCTTAAATGAGGTGAGACCCCCTGGTCTTCAATGTCCATAAAATTCAACTAAATCATAGACTGTGTATATATAAAGGTTGTATTAGAAGGATTTCCCAGAATAATGTCATCTTCGATATCTACGGAGGCTTAGATTGTCACTTTTCAGCTAAAATTGTCAAAATTTTAGGACAAAGGGCACAGGGCAATGGTGAGAGCCCCTGATCTCTCAATCTTTCTAATATTATGCAGACATTTAGTTAATAGGTAGATACAAACGTGACTAAAAGGAATTTGGGTACACTTCCTGTCTTCTATGTTTACGGAGCGCCCAAAGTGCCAGTTGGATATTCAAAATATATAGTGAAAACCTACCTGAGACCGCTTAAATGAGAGTGAGACCCCCCTGGTCTTCCAATGTCCATAAAATTGAACTAAATCATAGACTGTGTATATATAAAGGTTGTATTAGAAGGATTTCCCAGAATAATGTCATCTTCGATATCTACGGAGGCTTAGATTGTCACTTTTCAGCTAAAATTGTCAAAATTTTAGGACAAAGGGCACAGGGCAATGGTGAGAGCCCCTGATCTCTCAATCTTTCTAATATTATGCAGACATTTAGTTAATAGGTAGATACAAACGTGACTAAAAGGAATTTGGGTACACTTCCTGTCTTCTATGTTTACGGAGCGCCCAAAGTGCCAGTTGGATATTCAAAATATATAGTGAAAACCTACCTGAGACCGCTTAAATGAGGTGAGACCCCCTGGTCTTTCAATGTCCATAAAATTCAACTAAATCATAGACTGTGTATATATAAAGGTTGTATTAGAAGGATTTCCCAGAATAATGTCATCTTCGATATCTACGGAGGCTTAGATTGTCACTTTTCAGCTAAAATTGTCAAAATTTTAGGACAAAGGGCACAGGGCAATGGTGAGAGCCCCTGATCTCTCAATCTTTCTAATATTATGCAGACATTTAGTTAATAGGTAGATACAAACGTGACTAAAAGGAATTTGGGTACACTTCCTGTCTTCTATGTTTACGGGCGCCCAAAGTGCCAGTTGGATATTCAAAATATATAGTGAAAACCTACCTGAGACCGCTTAAATGAGGTGAGACCCCCTGGTCTTTCAATGTCCATAAAATTCAACTAAATCATAGACTGTGTATATATAAAGGTTGTATTAGAAGGATTTCCCAGAATAATGTCATCTTCGATATCTACGGAGGCTTAGATTGTCACTTTTCAGCTAAAATTGTCAAAATTTTAGGACAAAGGGCACAGGGCAATGGTGAGAGCCCCTGATCTCTCAATCTTTCTAATATTATGCAGACATTTAGTTAATAGGTAGATACAAACGTGACTAAAAGGAATTTGGGTACACTTCCTGTCTTCTATGTTTACGGAGCCCCCAAAGTGCCAGTTGGATATTCAAAATATATAGTGAAAACCTACCTGAGACCGCTTAAATGAGGTGAGACCCCCTGGTCTTTCAATGTCCATAAAATTCAACTAAATCATAGACTGTGTATATATAAAGGTTGTATTAGAAGGATTTCCCAGAATAATGTCATCTTCGATATCTACGGAGGCTTAGATTGTCACTTTTCAGCTAAAATTGTCAAAATTTTAGGACAAAGGGCACAGGGCAATGGTGAGAGCCCCTGATCTCTCAATCTTTCTAATATTATGCAGACATTTAGTTAATAGGTAGATACAAACGTGACTAAAAGGAATTTGGGTACACTTCCTGTCTTCTATGTTTACGGGCGCCCAAAGTGCCAGTTGGATATTCAAAATATATAGTGAAAACCTACCTGAGACCGCTTAAATGAGGTGAGACCCCCTGGTCTTCAATGTCCATAAAATTCAACTAAATCATAGACTGTGTATATATAAAGGTTGTATTAGAAGGATTTCCCAGAATAATGTCATCTTCGATATCTACGGAGGCTTAGATTGTCACTTTTCAGCTAAAAATTGTCAAAATTTTAGGACAAAGGGCACAGTGCAATGGTGAGAGCCCCTGATCTCTCAATCTTTCTAATATTATGCAGACATTTAGTTAATAGGTAGATACAAACGTGACTAAAAGGAATTTGGGTACACTTCCTGTCTTCTATGTTTACGGAGCGCCCAAAGTGCCAGTTGGATATTCAAAATATATAGTGAAAACCTACCTGAGACCGCTTAAATGAGGGTGAGACCCCCCTGGTCTTCCAATGTCCATAAAATTCAACTAAATCATAGACTGTGTATATATAAAGGTTGTATTAGAAGGATTTCCCAGAATAATGTCATCTTCGATATCTACGGAGGCTTAGATTGTCACTTTTCAGCTAAAATTGTCAAAATTTTAGGACAAAGGGCACAGTGCAATGGTGAGAGCCCCTGATCTCTCAATCTTTCTAATATTATGCAGACATTTAGTTAATAGGTAGATACAAACGTGACTAAAAGGAATTTGGGTACACTTCCTGTCTTCTATGTTTACGGAGCGCCCAAAGTGCCAGTTGGATATTCAAAATATATAGTGAAAACCTACCTGAGACCGCTTAAATGAGGTGAGACCCCCTGGTCTTCAATGTCCATAAAATTCAACTAAATCATAGACTGTGTATATATAAAGGTTGTATTAGAAGGATTTCCCAGAATAATGTCATCTTCGATATCTACGGAGGCTTAGATTGTCACTTTTCAGCTAAAATTGTCAAAATTTTAGGACAAAGGGCACAGGGCAATGGTGAGAGCCCCTGATCTCTCAATCTTTCTAATATTATGCAGACATTTAGTTAATAGGTAGATACAAACGTGACTAAAAGGAATTTGGGTACACTTCCTGTCTTCTATGTTTACGGAGCGCCCAAAGTGCCAGTTGGATATTCAAAATATATAGTGAAAACCTACCTGAGACCGCTTAAATGAGGTGAGACCCCCTGGTCTTTCAATGTCCATAAAATTCAACTAAATCATAGACTGTGTATATATAAAGGTTGTATTAGAAGGATTTCCCAGAATAATGTCATCTTCGATATCTACGGAGGCTTAGATTGTCACTTTTCAGCTAAAATTGTCAAAATTTTAGGACAAAGGGCACAGGGCAATGGTGAGAGCCCCTGATCTCTCAATCTTTCTAATATTATGCAGACATTTAGTTAATAGGTAGATACAAACGTGACTAAAAGGAATTTGGGTACACTTCCTGTCTTCTATGTTTACGGAGCGCCCAAAGTGCCAGTTGGATATTCAAAATATATAGTGAAAACCTACCTGAGACCGCTTAAATGAGGTGAGACCCCCTGGTCTTTCAATGTCCATAAAATTCAACTAAATCATAGACTGTGTATATATAAAGGTTGTATTAGAAGGATTTCCCAGAATAATGTCATCTTCGATATCTACGGAGGGCTTAGATTGTCACTTTTCAGCTAAAATTGTCAAAATTTTAGGACAAAGGGCACAGGGCAATGGTGAGAGCCCCTGATCTCTCAATCTTTCTAATATTATGCAGACATTTAGTTAATAGGTAGATACAAACGTGACTAAAAGGAATTTGGGTACACTTCCTGTCTTCTATGTTTACGGGCGCCCAAAGTGCCAGTTGGATATTCAAAATATATAGTGAAAACCTACCTGAGACCG